>CM070107.1:10427500-10455000 GCA_036178185.1 Liparis tanakae
GAGCGGCTTACAATCCTGTTACATTCGTACACCGTAGACGCAGCTACAGGGAGCAATTCAGGGTTAAGTGTCTTGCTCAAGGACACATCGACTAGGGCGGGGATCGAACCTTGAAAGACGGGCCTGCTACCCACTAACCCATAGTCGTCCATGTACAATGGAGCCTTAAAAAATTTTGATACTTTATTTAGGTGTTTTTACAGAAATACAACCTTCAAAAGTAAGAATAATAAAACCTAAAAATAACTAAAAATAAAGTAAAAATGAATAATGAATCTGGCCAGGAAGGGCCAGAAGGAAGCACACACATACACAAGTTTAAGCCGGGAAATAATTATAAATGAGGAAGCAACAAAAATCAAAACCGCCACACAACACTTCACCAACTTCAGTGGATCATAAATTCTGTCCAACAAGCAGATCCCTAGTACGAGATATATCCAAAGACTTCTATTCTCAGGGCATCTTTAACTCAATTTTAAACTCATATTCATGGGCTGCATCTTGGTGAAACATTGGGCTTTTCTTTTTCTTTTTGTCCCTTGCCAACTTCCTTATTTTGACATATATTTTGCCATTTAGTCCGTCTCGCTGTGTATTTGTACTTCTCAGTCTCAAAAACAAAGGATCTATTTTACCACACGTCATTCCCCTGTCCCCCAGGACCTGATCATCATGGGCGCCCCGGGGACGTCTTATTGGACGGGCTCGGTTCTGGTGTTCAACACGTCCAGCGGGGGGATGTCGGTGTACCTGGACGACGAAGCCGGAGCCGTCGGCTTCGGAAGCTACCTAGGTAACGGACACACCTGCTGTGCTAAACCTGGGTACTCTAGTGACTGACAGAGGACCACAGACACGGAGCAGTGTGTGTGTAGCCGGCGGTCGGCTCCGTCTACCTTCTCCCTGAATCAAATCCCCCAAAAAGGTTCAAAAAGCTCTCAGTGCGTTGCAGCTACTGACACAGGTCGACGGTCAGTCCGTCTCGTATGATGACGTTCATTCCACACGACGTCCTCTCAGGACATCGAAGACGGAAGAGCGTTTAATGGCCTTAAGTTACCGCTCATGCAACATTGTTTTTATATTTCTGCTCCGCATTCAAATTGGAGGTTTTCATTGTGATTCACCAAGAGGAAGGCCGGCTCTCGTCCTCTGGGCCCGGCAGGTCTTTGTCAGCGCTGCTGCTGTTTGGTAAAAAGTGGATCGCTCAAGACGTGCGTGGGTTAAATTTTTTTGGAGGGGATTACGGGATAAGAAGGGAATGAGTTCAAATGAGAGGAAAGTAAAGCAACAGGAAGCTGAACAGAGGTGTGATGTCCTTCAGGGGCTGCTCCTCCCCCTGAACATCTCCTCTGTTCTCACCGTGTCAGAAATGAGTGTGTGTGTGTGTGTGTGTGTGTGTGTGTGTGTGTGTGTGTGTGTGTGTGTGTGTGTGTGTGATGAGCACACGTAAACAGGATGTAGTGGTTTACATCAAAGACTGAAGCTCGGTTGCTGAGCATTGACTTCATAGGATTCATTTTACTCAACCGTAACCGCTGGATGTCAAACCCCAGACCAGAGACCAGGGACCAGAGACCAGAGACCAGAGACCAGAGACCAGAGACCAGAGACCAGACCAGAGACCAGAGACCAGAAACCAGAGACCAGAGACCAGAGACCCCAGAACAGAGACCAGGGACCAGAGACCAGAGACCAGAAACCAGAGACCAGAGACCCCAGACCAGAGACCAGAGACCAGAGACCAGACCAGAGACCAGAGACCAGAAACCAGAGACCAGAGACCAGAGACCAGAGACCAGAGACCAGACCAGAGACCAGAGACCAGAAACCAGAGACCAGAGACCCCAGACCAGAGACCAGGGACCAGAGACCAGAGACCAGAGACCAGACCAGAGACCAGAGACCAGAAACCAGAGACCAGAGACCCCAGACCAGAGACCCCAGACCAGAGACCCCAGAACAGAGACCAGGGACCAGAGACCAGAGACCAGAGACCAGAGACCAGACCAGAGACCCCAGACCAGAGACCAGAGACCAGAGACCAGAGACCAGAGACCAGAGACCAGAGACCCCAGACCAGAGACCCCAGACCAGAGACCCCAGAACAGAGACCAGGGACCAGAGACCAGAGACCAGAGACCAGAGACCAGAGACCAGACCAGAGACCCCAGACCAGAGACCAGAGACCAGAGACCAGAGACCAGAGACCCCAGACCAGAGACCAGAGACCAGAGACCAGAGACCTAACCCGAAAGCAGCTTTTAAAGCGACACTATGTAACTTTTCCCCTGTAGCGCCCCCTTCAGGTATTTAACGTTTACTTCGGTGTCATGAATCTCTGGCTCTCGAGCCATATATGGCTCTTCCGGCTAGTGAGTTCACAGCTGATCAGCATTGAGCCTCGTTCAGACCCGCCCGGTGTTCTCCACAGCAGCATGTCTCTCTGTCTCTACGCGTCACGAGCAAATAAAAAGTCACCTGCGAGCGTGGACTGGCACTATATGACGTTGCGTAATCACTGCCAGAAAGCAAGTTGAACTACTTCCTGTTCCCCAAACGGAGGCACCGGGCGGCTCCCAACATCTTACATTCAGCAGTTTTCAGCCCCCAGACCCCCGATGGCAGTGGCGGAGGAGCAAATCAACATATTAAAAGTCATTGTAGCGGCACAATTTTTTTCAAGCTGTTATTTTAAGGTGGAAAAGTTACATAGTGGGGCTTTAACCAACTGCGTCATTTCTACCTTTCAAATCTTTTTGAAAGGTAGAATTCCATATTTTCAGTCTGATGGACTCATAACAACAAAGTGCAGATGATTTATTGATTCATTTGGATTTCCTTCAATTATTACTGTGCGCTCACATGAGAAAAGGTCAATTGGGTTGTATCCTCTTTTATTATTAATTATATGTATGTATAAATATATATATACATATATATATATATATATACATATATATATAAACATATATATATATAAATATATACATATACACATATATATAAATATATACATACACATATATATATATAAATATATTTATATATATATATGTGGATGTATACATATGTATTTATATATTTTTTTATTTAGTTCCTAATTAAATAACTTTTAACTTACAAACAAAGAAAGTTGGGGACCCAAGAGGTAGAACCTCTAACGTACCTGGTCCCTCTCCACACACCTCACTGTCTCCTCCGCTGTCTAGGTTACACTGTTGGAGCCGGCGCCTTTCTGAGTCCCGGTACGGTGGAGGTGGTGGGCGGAGCTCCGCAGTACAACCAGAAGGGCAAGGTGAGCCGTCTGCACCTGAGCACCTGTCTGTCCACTCAGAGCGCTGACCGACTGAGCCTCCTCCTCCTCCTCTGGGCTTCACCTGACGCCGTGCGTTGCTCTTCATCTGCAGGTCTTCATCTTCACGATCGACAGCAACATGCTACGCGTCGTCTCCGAGGTGTCCGGGGAGCAGGTGAGCGCCCCCCCCCCCCCCCCCCCCTGTTTAAAGTGACCCTAACTCTGTGCTCGTTCTGTCGTGCAGCTGGGATCGTACTTCGGCTCCAGCGTGTGCGCCGTGGACCTGAACGCCGACGGGTTGTCGGATCTGTTGGTCGGCGCTCCCATGGCAACGGGCGTCACTCGGGAGGAGGGGAGGGTCCACGTGTACATCAACCAGGGGAAGGTGAGCACCAGAACCACACAGGTACACTACACAGGTACACTACACAGGTACACCACACAGGTACACTACACAGGTACACTACACAGATACACCACACAGGTACACTACACAGGTACACTACACAGGTACACCACACAGGTACACTACACAGACCACATGGTGGACATCGGCCTCAGGCCCTTGTGTACTATACATGTACATCCAACTCATCCAACACATGCATCCTCACCTGTCACCTCGTGACCCCGTCTCAGGCCAAGCTGTTGGAGGCGGAGTTTCGGCTGAGTGGCAGCAACGCCTACGCCGCCCGGTTCGGAGAGACCATCGCCGACCTGGGAGACCTCGACGACGACGGTTACCCCGGTAACGAGCCGGAAGGCCTTTATTTTGGTGGAACCACTGAGATTCTACTAATAAGTATTATTACGAATACTTTTTTTTCAGATACCGCTAATAACTTGTACTAGAAATACTTCTTCTGATACTGCTAGATATCACTGTATGCTGCTACTGAAAATACTCCTTCAGTTGTCACTACGACATAATACTACTGCATATAGTACACCGATACTGCATTCTAGTATTTCCGATACTGCTACTAGCATTACTTAAAAAGCTTGTACTTCTATTCCATATTAGCAGTATATAAATATCTTCAGTGGTTCCTCAAAGCGTTTCCACTGAAGCAAGTGGGAGTGCACATTGTTGCTCAAGGGCACCTCGGCAATGGTAATTAGGGTGCTGCTTTTTTTGTTTTCTGCCTCACACATTATCCAACAATACTTCTAATACTACTACGATACTTTGATGACCGCTACTGCACTGAACACCAAAAAACACACAATATGTATTTTTCTTTCTTACCCAATGGAACACATCCCCTCACCGCCAACTGTAACTGCCACTTCCTGATAGCTTTAACACAACGCCCACACACACACACACACACACACACACACACACACACACACACATACACACACACACACACACACACACACACACACACACACACACAGGGTGGGGGGTCTGTGTGTGAGCGTGAAGGTCAGAGTGTGTCATTACGTTCATTAAAGCTGTAATGACAAACTGTTGCTGCTCTGCAGCTGAACCTGCCTTCTAATCTGCCACAGCTAGATAAGTGTGTGTGTGTGTGTGTGTTTATGTGTGTGTGTGTGTGTGTGTATGTGTGTGTGCACATGCTCCAGTAGCTCTATCTTTAGACAACGACAAAAAAGAAGAAGAAAAAGTTGGACTTGCAGGCCCTCACACCTTCAAAGGCCTCAGGTTAAATATTGCAGGAGCAGACGGGTTTCTTCTCACGCTTGTGTTCTAATCCTGGAAACATGGCGTCCGCCACCTTCAGGACACGTGGCCACGGCCTGGAGAGACCCGACTTCTCTACACGTTTAGACAGTAACCTTAGCTGGCCTCGTATCACGATATAGATATAATATCAATATATCGCCCAGCCCCGGGTTGAGGTTAGAGGCGGCAATCGTCCCTCACAAATGCAGTAATATCAACGTGCGTGCGTGTGTGTGCGTGTTTGTGTGTGTAGATGTGGCGGTTGGTGCGCCACAGGAAGACGACCTAAAAGGAGCCGTCTACATTTACAACGGCAGGGAGGACGGCATCTCGCCGTTGCCTTCTCAGGTACTAATAATAACGATGAAGTCGTCTTTATTGTCAATTTTTTTTTTATGTTGAACATACAGAAAATCCAAAGTATGTTTCTCTATTTTTTGTCTGACTGAAAGTAAATAATAGAAATAATAAAAAGTGATAAAGTGATAAGGTAATAAAGTGAAAACATAAAATTTAGAAAACATATATTTGATCATTTAAGAACTATAAAAAAGACACTAATACCAACGCTAACATAAAAAAATATATGTAAAAATATGGATATGTATTATAGAATAAATAAGTTGTTGTTGTTGCTCAGAAAGACTGAAAAGGTATAGGTAGAAGCAAAAAGAAGAAGCTTATATTTTCCTATCCTAAATTAAAATCAAATAAATCAGAAGTTTAATATAAAATAAAGAAAATATAACAAAGAAAAATAAAAAAACTATATATATATACATTTTTCGTTGTTATTTTTTCTTTATTGCTATATATGCAGCAGTGAGACCCTCACTATGAGTGGAATTGACCAAAGATTAAATTTGACTGTGTGTGTGTGTGTGTGTGTGTGCGTGTGTGTGTGTGTGTGTGCGTGTGTGTTCAGAGGATCACTGGCTCCACTCTGGGTCGTGACCTCAGGATGTTCGGCCAGTCGCTGAGCTCCGGCATCGACATTGACGATAACGGCTACCAAGGTAACCCGAGCGACTGTTTCTTCCGTTGCCGCGGCAACCGTCCCGTCGAACCCTTTTAAACCAGATCCAACGCTCTGTCTCCGCAGACGTGGCGGTCGGCGCTTTCCTCTCGGACTCGGCCGTTGTCCTCAGGTAAAAACGCACGCCGCCTGCTCTTAGTCCTGCCTCCTGACAGGTGGACAGGAAGGAGGCGGAAGGAAACGGGAAGGAAACGACCCTCCGGGGGAAGCAGGACGTCCTGTTTGACCGAAGCTCCCCGAAACAACGTGGGAAGAAAGCTTAGAATAATACGACTTTGTAGAAGCAGATTCATGATTCTAAATAATATTAAAT
This sequence comes from Liparis tanakae, assembly GCA_036178185.1. NCBI lineage: Eukaryota > Metazoa > Chordata > Actinopteri > Perciformes > Liparidae > Liparis > Liparis tanakae. Next base: position 10,433,844 of record CM070107.1, read on the forward strand.
TGTACTGTTTTAAAATCCACATGTTAAAAAATGGCCTGCGAGGGAATCACATGACTGCATTTCATTCACGACGCGGTGATGTCATCATTTCAGGACCCGTCCGGTGATCCAGGTGAAGGCGTCGCTGATTCTGCCCGAGCAGATCGACGGGCGGCTGGCGGCGTGCCACGAGCACAAGGCGCCGACCGCCTGCTTCAACGTCACCGTCTGCTTCAGCGTCAAGTCCAGGCAGTTCAGAGGAGCCGTAGGTACGGGACCGCGGGGCGGTGACATCACGGAGAGAGAGAGGAACGCTGGGCCGAGTTACGGCCGCTACGCTCTGATTGGCCGGTTTCTGTTTGGGGGAGGGCTTTCAGGAAGCGTTGAATACATCTTGTACATAATACGACTTTCCCTCTGATATTGAAGATGTTCCCTCTCTCTTCAGATCTCCAGTATAATCTGACCTCTGACCTCCTCCACAAGCCATCCTTCCCTCATCGTTTCTATTTCCACGGCAACGGCTCATCCAATAGCACGAGGGGGCGCGTGAGAGCCCGACACGGCCAGCTCACCTGTACGACACACGTGGCGTACCAACGAGTAAGAAACACACACCTTCCCGTACGGCGACAGCTTCTTCGTGTGCGTGACGACTCTAAAGGCGTCGTGTTCCAACAGAAAGACGTGAAGGACATCTTCACGCCGGTGGAGTTTGAGGTTTCTTACAGCCACAGAGAAACAAACGCCCACAGAGCCTCTTCCAGAACCTTCCCCCCACTGAAGCCCATTCTGCAGCAGAGCGCGGGGCACCGGAACACTATCACCAACCAGGTACCGGCCGGCGCTCGCTTGCCCCTAGTGGTCATCAACGGTAGTGGCCAATCAAATGTGGTTTCTAATGCAGTGGTTCTCAAATGGGGGTCCGCGTACCCCTGGGGGTACGTGAAGGCACTCCAGGGGGTACGTGAGATAAAAAAAAAAAATCTATTTAAGATTAGTATCCATTAAAAAATCCTTTAAAAATAGTGATTTAATAAATATTCCATAAAACACAAGTGTAAGTTCATAAACTGAATTTATGGGAGTCCCCCCCATATCAGGATGGTTTGATCCAACGGTGCACACGCTAACGGTCAAGACCCGTCTATCACTGCCGGCTCTTTAACTCACATCATGAAGTCGTGGTTGGAGCGTAGCAGTAATGCTGCTGAAACACGGACACGCACACGGTGAGCCTCTCACCAGCACACACACCCCGTCTCCAACCCTTCGTGGCTAGAGTTCCGTTGCAGGCGCGCGCCTCAGCTCACTCTCACTAGCACCAATGTATCTTCAGCAGTTGTCCTTTTAGCCTGGCGCTCGTCTGCCCCTAGTGGTCATCAACGGTATTGACCAATCAAATGTGATTTCTAATGTAGCTTCAGCAGTTGTTCTTTCAGCCCAGCGCTCGTTTGCCCCTAGTGGTCATCAACTAGCCTGACGATGTCATCCTCATAATTCTAGTCAGAATGTGAGTCTGATACCGCTCCGCTGGGCTGTGATTATGGGGCGTGTCTCAACCGAACCAGGAAGGAAAATGCCTCTTCGCTCAATTGGATAGAGTTACAACCAATCAGAGCAATGTGTCGTATTTTAAGTGACGTATAGTTTTCGATCTACAAATGCCTTGATGGCGTTTCTCTGTTCCTCTTTCAAAATGAATGCTCTGTCGAGGTCTTCTCAAACAGACTCAATGGCAGAATCTACACATCTTAGCTCTCCAGCGGCAGCCACGTTTGTTGTAAACAAATTCAAACCAAGCGCCTTTTTATGACGTGGTTGGTTACGTTACTGTTGATCATATGTCCGTCATCGTATAAAGCCCGCCCTGACAATTTGATTGGTCCGACCAATATCTGGTCAGAGATAATTTCTCCCCAATGGAGCAATGCCAGACCGAACTTCACGACTGAAAATGTTGAGGGCGGGGCTAAGTTCGGTCTGGTATCCAGGCTAGTCATCAACAGTAGTGGCCAATGAAATGTGGTTTCTAATGTATCTTCATAAAGGTGCAGAAGTTGTTGTTTTATTAAAAGTTGTTTAATTCTGCTTTTAGGGGTAATTCAATGTTAGCAAAGAGCAATTTGCAAATACTCTGCATGAGTTTCGAGTCTAATGTCTTCCAGCTATGACAACGTTACTTTTTCAAAGGACTTCAAGTTAAAGACAATTTTTTCTCAGTGCTAATATGTAATCTTGTGAATGCCTCTTAGTTTGGTCTGATTTTTACACATTTAGGAAATCTTATTTTTAATTTGTCCCTAAAATATATACGAATTAGCCTTTTTAACTCTTTCAAGTGGCCTCAATCATTTGTTCACCAAGTATTTACTAGAAATTATATAATTTTTTAAAATTTACTTATATTTACTTGTATGTACGACTGCTGCCGCTCCTGTTTGCACGGTGCTGTCGCTAACTTAATAATTAATTGATGACTCATCAGTTCATGTTGGAACGGCTCCCGTGTCAGAGCGTTCTGTCCAGCCCCGAACTGTGTCCAAAGGCAGGAAACATGTCGAGGCCATCACACACGCACAGACACAAACAGACACACACACACACACACACACACACATGCACAGACACACTCACACACACACACACACACACTTCCAGATGTGTGTACAGCTGCAGCTCATTACCACATCAGTCGGCTCATCCTGCGTCCCACCGACTCATGAAAACAGAGCAGGATGTGTTAGCGTGTAGGAATTTGCAGCTTGAGTTCTTCATCCTTCTTCTTCTGTTATATCGACCGTGGATTCGGAGGTTGTGATGTCATCAGTGAGCAGATTATGAAGTCCTTATGGTCGCCATGACGTCGTCAATAGAAACTCACGGCTTCTTCTTCTTCCCTGCCAGACGTGGTTTGCTCGGTCCTGTTTGCTGGAGAACTGTTCAACCAACATGCAGCTGTCTGCTGGACTGGTGCTGCCACAGTGAGGACACACACGCACACACACACACGGACACACACGCTTACACACGCTCACTCACACACACACGCACACACACACATACACACACGCACACGCACACACATACACTCACACACACGCTCATTCACACACGCACACACATACACTCACACACACGCTCATTCACACATGCACACACACACGCACACACACACACACACACACACACTCTCACACACACACACACACACACACACTTAAACACACACACTCAAACACACACACACGCTCACACACACTCACATGCACATACACACACGCTCATTCACACATGCACACACACACACACACATACACACACACACACACGCACACTCTCACACACACACACTTAAACACACACACTCAAACACACACACACGCTCACACACACTCACATGCACCTACACACACACACACACACTCTCTCTCACACACACACACACTCACACACACAAACACACACACAAACGCACACACACAAACACATACACACACATTAACATTACACACACACATACACCCACACACGCGTACACACAAGCATACACACACAAACACACACACACACACACACTCACATGCACACACACACACACACACACACTCACCTCCTGGTTGTCGTCCTCAGGCAGCAGCAGTATTTCGCTCTCGGCTCCGGACAGACCATCCTGTTGAAGACCTCGCTCCTGAACTCCGGAGACGACGCCTTCCTGCCGCGGCTGACACTGCGTTTCCCCAACAACGTCCACTACACCAAAGTCCTGCAGAACGTGAGTGACGGGCGGGAGGAGGGGAGCGCTCGGTAGACCCACCTGCGGTTACCGCCGGTAACCGCAGGTGTGTTTGAGACGCTCAACAGAAGAGCAGCTGGTGTCAATGAAGACATCAGCCGACCATTTGACATTACCCATCATGCAATGGGACACAAGATCTGATTTCATGCTGCAAGTTTTCAACCCAATGTTTTTTGAGTAAGTGAAGATGAAACCTACGGCGCATAAAGATAATTACAGAACGGGAACACAACAAATAGCTGTCGCTGAAAAGAAAATACAACGATAGACAATATAAAAAAACATGAAATCTAAAGAATTTAAGTTCGCTCTCAACACACACGACTCTTTCATCATTCGAGTACAAACGCTGTCTGTGTGTGTGTGTGTGTGTGTGTGTGTGTGCAGGAGGACAATGTGGTCAGTTGTGACGTCACACAGGAAGTCAACAGCACGACGGCGGGTGTGGACTGCAGCGTCACCAGCCTGCTGCTCCCAGCCGGCGCGCAGGTGAACCTCACACACACCTGGATGGACATTGTTCAGCTCAGGTTTACACAAAACTGCTGTGAGGATGTGAACCTCACGGTGGCGCTAGAGAGCAATCCACACATGTCTGTATGTATTAATGCGTGAGGGTCGAGGCAGGCATCTTGATTTAACTTCTACTCAGGTCAAAGGTCAGATCTGCCTTGTCTATACTATCTCCTCGTCATCAGATATTTGCTGGGTGGATTTTCCCTCATTGTGTAAACCTGAAGTGGAAGAGGAAGAAAAACACATTTGAATACAGTGTATATATATATATATATATACTGTTCAAAAGTTTGGGGTCACCGAGAAAATGTTGTGTTTTCCATGAAAACTCACACTTTTATTTATTAAATGAATACAAGATTAATACAAAATATAGTCAAGACATTGACAAGGTTAGAAATAATGTTTTTTATTGTAAATATTAAGTTGTTCTTCTTGTGGCTCAAAGGAAGGCCAGTTTTAGAGCTTCTCTCACCAGCATAACTGTTTTCAGCTGCGCTCACATAAAAAGGCTTTCAATGTCAAGGAATAATCTGTTGGTGGAAAATGCAAAATAAAAAGTTATAAAGAAAAGGGGTTTCTACCCCTCTGCTAGTCTTCTAAGGCGATAACACAATGTACCACTAGAACACCGGAGATGGGCCTCTACACACCTCTGGAGAGACTTCATTAAAAAACAGAGAATATCATTTACACATTAACTATGTAGCGAGTGTATTTCTGATTGAACAGTGCTTTTTTCTTTGTTCTAAGTGACCCCAAACTTTTGAACGGTAGTGTATACTGACCGTCTTAGAGTCCACAGGAAGGAGATTGTGTTGTGATCATCTCGCCGCCGTCCTCTTTTAACCCCTGACGCATTTCCTGTTTGTTGCAGTTGGATATCAACTTCCTGTTAGACGTGAACCAGAACAGCACGCCGGGTGACATCACCATCCACGTGGACATCGGCAGGTGAGGCCACGCCTCCTCTGGTCTCCTGAGGGGAGAGGCCTCCGCCCCTTGGAGGAGCAACCGGAGCCTGTAGCATGTATTTAAATGTCTCATGTGATGAATCTGTTTCCTCTTCAGCGATAACTACGAGAGGGAGGAGTACCTCAACGATAACTCCGTCAGCCTCCTCCTGCCTCTGAAATACGGAGTCGACGTTAACATCCACGGGTGAGTGGGCGGCCATGACGGTCAAATTAAACATCGCCGTGCCGAAAATGTCAGAAAGTATCGAATTACTGATGAAACAAATCACACCGATTACAGTGATGAAAGAAAAAATGGAAAGACTAGTTGTCTGTCTGTCTCTCTGTCTGACTGTCTGACTTCCCGTCTTTCTTGCAGTTTCGTGACTCCCACCTCGTTTGGGTTTGGGGATGAAGACTCGACTCCGGTCGACTGCTACTCGGAAAGATTCAACTACACCTACAAGGTAGAGACGACCCCTCGGTGGACATGAGACATGAGACATGAGACAGAGGCCAACGGAACCACGGTGACCCCTGTGACGGACGGACGGGGGGGGGGGGGCGTCTTAGTTCACGCTCCATGGCGTGTACCAACAGTCCCGGTTGCCGTGCCGATGGACCTCTCTGCTGTCTGCAGGTGTTGAATTCCGGCCCCAGCCGGTCCGTGGACACCGTGGTGGACATCAGCCTCCCGAAGATCCTCACGCCGAACCGGCACCGCCTGCTGCAGGTGGTGGACTGGCAGGTAACACCACGGGAGGGACGAAGGGGGAAGTAGTCGTCCGTGTGAAAACTACCTGTATATATATATCTGGGCTCCCTCGCAGGTTTTCTGAAAGACACATTTAAAATTGCCGATGTTTGCGTTTGCGGTTGTCCGTCGTCTTTTACCGGAGGCAGAGAAACGTGTATGGCAGGCGGCGCCGAGGTAGAGCCGGGTGGTTTGGGTTAGTTTACTCGCCGCCTCTCGGATGCGTGCTTCTTCAATCTGGCACCTGGTCCCGAGGTGTTTTATAAAAGTTTATGTCCAGAAACGTTTGTTTTCAAGAAAATGTGTGTGTTTGTATAAGAACTTTGTCCTAATAGAGCGGTTTAAAACTGGAATAATACATATTTAAATGAGGAAACCTCTCATCCACTAGACTCATAACGCTCACTGGTAGTCCGTGTGAAAACTACTTGCAATATATATATATCTGGGCTCCCTCGCATGTTTTCTGAAAGACACATTTAAAATTGCCGATTTTTCGTTTGTGGTTTTCCGTCGTCTTTTACCGGAGGCAGAGAAACGTGTATGGGAAGTAAATAAAATGTGTGTGTGTGCGACATTAATATACTCACTTTCTCTCTGCAGTCGTCTCACGGCTCGTGTTCCATCAGCGACACGACGGTTTCCGTCCTCGAGGACTGCGACGTGCCTCAAGCCTCCTTCATCAAGCAGCTCGTCTTCTTCTTCTCCTCCACCTCCACGCGCAGAATGGTACGGCCCGATCGTTAGTGTCCGTGATGTCGAGAGGCTGGAGTCAACGACCACCCACTGGTCCGTAGTGTACGGCACTTTAACTTCTTACTATGTGTACGTGCGTGTGTGTGTGCGTGTGTGTGTGTGTGTGCGTGTGTGTGTGCGTGCGTGTGTGCAGTTCTGTGGCCGTGGCGATAAGCTGTGTGAGCGCTTGGTGTGTCGTCTCGGTAACCTGGAGGCGGGGAGAGATGCCTTCATCAAACTGGAGATCAGACTGAACCCTGCTGTACTTCTCCAAGCGCCGGAAACACACACACACACACACACACACACACACACACACACACACGCACACGCACACACACGTGAAAACACTAATAATCAAGAACAAAGGTTGAAATAGCTCCATCATGTCCAACGATCTCGAATGTGTCTCGTGAAACGGATGAAAACCTGGTGGCGTCCGTCTCAGGGTCGTCACGGCGTCATGAGGCTGGAGAGCACGGCGACGATGTCCCATCCCAGAGAAGATCCTCACACCGTCTTCATCACCGAGCAACCGGCAGCACAGGTACAACACCTGCAGCCCACAGCCCAGACCCCACCATCCATCTATCTATCTATCTATCTATCTATCTATCTATCTATCTATCTATCTATCTATCTATCTATCTATCTATCTATCTATCTATCTATCTATCTATCTATCTATCTATCTATCTATCTATCTATCTATCCATCCATCCATCCATCCATCTATCTATCTATCTATCTATCTATCTATCTATCTATCTATCTATCTATCTATCTATCTATCTATCTATCTATCTATCTATCTATCTATCTATCCATCCATCCATCCATCCATCCATCTATCTATCTATCCATCTATCTATCTACCGACCTACCTACCTACCTTTCTTTCTTTCTACTTACCTACCTACCTACCTACCTACCTACCTACCTACCTACCTACCTACCTACCTACCTACCTACCTACCTACCTACCTACCTACCTTTCTTTCTTTCTTTCTTTCTTTCTTTCTTTCTACCTACCTACCTACCTACCTACCTACCTACCTTTCTTTCTTTCTACCTACCTACCTACCTACCTACCTACCTACCTTTCTTTCTTTCTTTCTACCTACCTACCTACCTCTACCTACCTTTCTACCTTCCTACCTACCTTCCTACCTTCCTACCTACCTCCCTACTGTGTGTCCTGGATGTCTCAGGTAATCATTCGCTGTATTCTGCACATTCACAGGTGGTGGTAGAAGCTCTTTTTACCCAGAAACCCTCAACAACAGTCAAAGTCTTCATCATCGTCATCAGTTTGGTTTTGGGTCTGATGATCCTGGCGGCTCTGATCTGGTGTCTGTGGAAGGTAAACGAGAAACACGACTGCACCACCTCACAATATGAATACCTGTGTGTCTACCCGCCGCCTGTCTGTCCACCTCTCTGACTACCTGTCTGTCCACCTCTCTGACTACCTGTGTGTCTACCCGCCGCCTGTCTGTCCACCTCTCTGACTACCTGTGTGTCTACCCGCCGCCTGTCTGTCCACCTCTCTGACTACCTGTCTGTCCACCTCTCTGACTACCTGTGTGTCTACCCGCCGCCTGTCTGTCCACCTCTCTGACTACCTGTCTGTCCACCTCTCTGACTACCTGTGTGTCTACCCACCACCTGTCTGTCCACCTCTCTGACTACCTGTCTCTCTACCCGCCGCCTGTCTGTCCACCTCTCTGACTACCTGTCTGTCCACCTCTCTGACTACCTGTGTGTCTACCCACCACCTGTCTGTCCACCTCTCTGACTACCTGTCTCTCTACCCGCCGCCTGTCTGTCCACCTCTCTGACTACCTGTCTGTCCACCTCTCTGACTACCTGTCTGTCCACCTCTCTGACTACCTGTCTCTCTACCCGCCGCCTGTCTGTCCACCTCTCTGACTACCTGTCTGTCCACCTCTCTGACTACCTGTGTGTCTACCCACCGCCTGTCTGTCCACCTCTCTGACTACCTGTGTGTCTACCCGCCGCCTGTCTGTCCACCTCTCTGACTACCTGTCTGTCCACCTCTCTGACTACCTGTCTGTCCACCTCTCTGACTACCTGTCTCTCTACCCGCCGCCTGTCTGTCCACCTCTCTGACTACCTGTCTGTCCACCTCTCTGACTACCTGTGTGTCTACCCACCGCCTGTCTGTCCACCTCTCTGACTACCTGTGTGTCTACCCGCCGCCTGTCTGTCCACCTCTCTGACTACCTGTCTGTCCACCTCTCTGACTACCTGTGTGTCTACCCACCGCCTGTCTGTCCACCTCTCTGACTACCTGTGTGTCTACCCGCCGCCTGTCTGTCCACCTCTCTGACTACCTGTCTGTCCACCTCTCTGACTACCTGTGTGTCTACCCACCGTCTGCCTGTCCACCTCTCTGACTACCTGTGTGTCTACCCGCCGCCTGTCTGTCCACCTCTCTGACTACCTGTCTGTCCACCTCTCTGACTACCTGTGTGTCTACCCACCGCCTGTCTGTCCACCTCTCTGACTACCTGTGTGTCTACCCGCCGCCTGTCTGTCCACCTCTCTGACTACCTGTCTGTCCACCTCTCTGACTACCTGTGTGTCCACCTCTCTGACTACCTGTCTGTCCACCTCTCTGACTACCTGTCTGTCCACCTCTCTGACTACCTGTGTGTCTCCCAGGCTGGTTTCTTTAAGAGGGAGTTCCAGAAGAATGAAGAGGAGGAGGAGTTCAAGAGAGACAGCTGGGACTACGTCCCTAAAAACCACAAAGATGAGAGCACTTCATAACGCCGGCCGTCTCCTCTGGCCACGACCTCTGACCTCTGAGCGTGGGATGAAGGAGTTCACAATGAGACGTGTGTGCTGACGGATGGATGGAGCGCTGCTTATGGAAATGTGGCACGCTAATCGGCCTAAAACAGCGGAACATTACAGCATCGTCGGCCAACGAGTGAACGGATCTGACTCATGAGGAAGAGAGAGAGAGAGGAGTGAACGCCTCCTGGACCCCTGAACCTGAACCCTGTCTCTCAGAACTATTTAACCGGATGTGCCTTCACAAACAATAAGTTCAAAGACTTGAAAAAGACTGCAGCGGTGGATGTATGATGACATTTAGAAAAAGGGAAGTGACCCTGAAGCCTCCTGATGCTCGGCATCACCTGAGAGATATTGACGTCCGCCATTTTGACTCTTTTGAAGAGGAAACAAATCAAAAGGAGGTGACCTTCTGATGACCTTCTGATGACCTTCTGATGACCTTCTGGTGACCGTCTGATGGCCTTCTGATGACCTTCTGGTGACCTTCTAATGACCTTCTGATGACCTTCTGGTGACCTTCTGGTGACCTTCTGATGACCTTCCATTTCAGGGGATGGAAGCCTTGCCTCCCACTGGCCCATAGCTCTCTGGTGCACATTTTTGTTTACCTGCTGGCCACACTTCATGCGCTGGTCACACACACACACACACACACACACACACACACACACACACACACACACACACACAGTGTCAAGTGCTAACCGCTGGGATGTCCAGGTCCAGGTCTTTTCTGCGTGTGTTTTATGGACGCCGAACACCATCACTGTGACACTTCAGCCTGTTTTTACTTCCTTGTTTGGTGCTCTTGTCCCTCGAGGAGAAGGAAGAGAAAAATGAGAGCCTCCAAAGTACAAATGTCATGTGACAACAAGTTAGGCTTGAATAGTTTCTGCTTTTTGAAAACCCATTCAGCGCTTTTTTTAGAAACTTTAAAGTAGCTTCACGTGACAAATAGAATCCTGTTGGATACCACAGCCTCACTGGAACTGATCTGGGACCAGTTGGTTCAGGTGAATCCAGATCAGGCGGCAAGCTCCGGTTCTGCAGAGCGAAGCCGATTAAGAAGCGTCTTAAAACATGCCTTCTCTCTACTGACCAGCAGGCGGCGACTCCTCTGGAGGCAAAAACAAGTTAGTTTGCATAGAAGTCTATGAGAAAATCACTCCACCTCTCACTTGATGTATTCCCTCAGTAAACATTGTCAGCATGAGTTTATGTCTCAATCTGATCATGATGTCATCATTTAGTGAACGATGGTGATTTAGGGTCATAGATCATAAAGCAGAGGACGCTCTGAGCCGACACGGTGTCACGACGCCACGTCCACCGAACTTCCAGGCTTCATAACGTCAGTTCACAAACCATAAGGTGATGTCATGATGACTTTGTCCTCATCTCACAGACGGCATATGGTCCAGACTTTTTTGGTCGTCACCACATTCTCTTGGATTCGGACTAAACCGTCGGCGGGATCCCAGTGAAAGAAGCAGCCTGTCGGGGGGCGGAGCCACAGGGTTAAAGCCACTTAAAGAAAGGTTCAAAGGCGGTTTGAGCTGTCTCTGTTTTGCCTCCCTCCAGTCCGTTGATCTGTTTAGTACAAATGCACATCACACAGAGAGATGTTTTTATATATTTTAATAACATTGTTTTATGTTTATGTGAAGTTGTTCTGCACTGGAGAGTCTCACTGCTTTTATCAACACTTCTATATTAAAATGAAGGGTTTTCTATTTAAACAACAACATTTTCTCGTTTGTTTTTTTCGTCATTGTGAATTCAGCCGGAAAAACGACATTATCTCACTTTAATTAAACGAGACGTCCGGTCTGGTTCTGGTTCTGTTCATCGGTCCAGAAAGTTGTTAGACTCTCACCAACAAACACACAAACTTTATTTAAACGATAATCAACACACTCAAGAGTAAGACTCAGCTAAAGGAAAATACATCTATTTTTTTTAATCTCACATATTTATGGATTTAATTACAGAGGATTATTTTCTCTCTTGGCAGAACCAGAAATCATGAAAAAAACGAAATGAAAAATGTAATAAAAAAAAAGATTTACAAATAATATTAAGAGATGAGCTTGTGATTAACATATAGCAAAATGTAAACATGAACATGAACTCAAAAAATCACGAGTCATCAGTCTACAAGCGTTAACCCTGTAAAGCACAGGTGGAGTTAAAGGTGAAGTTACCTCCTTGGTTCTTTAAGCCTCAGTTATTATAGTAAAAACAAATGTACCTTTAAAATAAATGATGCGAATAGAAAGCTGCAAAAGTTCAGTTGCCGCTTCCAATCAAACTTGTGCGTAAGTTCATGGAAACAGTAATGACCTAGAGAGGGGGCTGTTAAGGCGATGTGGTTACCACGGCGACGTGTCTCGCTCCCGAGGTTACGCCGAATCAGAAGCAGCTGCAGGAGGCGGTGGACTCGGCCTCGTCCACCTGCTCCCCGTACAGAGTGATGAGCTGCGGGTGGACCCTGAACACACACACACACACACACACACACACACACACACACACACACACACACACACACACACACACACACACACACACACACACACTTTAATAACATATACAGGGATTATTTAATGTACGTACAACTGTTTCCAGTTAGTGGTTTTGCATTGAATGGAGTCACCAGGTGTGTGTTGGGTTATGCATACTTGATGAGGACTTCGTTAGCGATCTCCACCAGCTCGCCGTCGATGTTCCAGGGGAAGGAGGCTCCCTCTGATTGGACGATAGCTGAGGTTTTGGACTCGCCTTCCTCCTCACTTTCCTCCTCTGACCAGCCAATGGGAGCGCGGGGGCAAATCCTCACCGCTGACACGGCCTGAGTCTCCACGAACGAGAAGCTGAACTGCAGAGACGATCAGACAGCAAGGAGAGGGAGGGAGGGAGGGAGGGAGGGAGGGAGAGAGAGGGAGTGAGAGAGTAAGGAAGGAAGGAAGTGAGTGAGTGTGTGAGCAAGAGAGAGAGTAAGTGAGTGAGTGTGAGTGAGTGAGTGAGTGAGTGAGTGAGTGAGTGAGTGAGTGAGTGTGTGCGTGTGTGTGAGAGAGAGAGAGAGAGAGTGTGTGTGTCCTCACAGATTGAAGGTCAAATGACAGTAAAAGCTTGTTATGATCCCGCTAAGCAGATGGATTATCTGTAGGAGTGACTTGTATTAGCCACTGTCCTTTACGGTCTCTCCTGTAACACCATGAATCTCCAACAGGGGGCAGCAGAGACCAACAGACAGATAGACAGACGGACAGATAGACAGTCTTTCAGTCTGCCTCCTGTCTTTCTGTCTCTTATCTTCCTCATTTTATTTGGGGATACAGCTGATAGTCGTCTGATAGTCTGAAGTCCAGGAGTGCATTTTATTATTTTCATTTCGTTCCACTTTATAATTTCTGCAGGGAAAGGTTGTACTTTCGACCCCACTATGTGAATTTGAACTTAAAAAATGTGATGAACTGCAAAATAAACAGGTATGTACAATGTTATCTTAAATTAGTGAATCACTATTCAGAGACATCTTGTGGTTTTAGCTTCTGCATTTTGGGCATTTGCTACTTTACTTTATTTTTTTTATTTTTTGGGGGGGGGGGAACTAAACAATCAGGCTTGACGTGGACGTGGAAGTCTCATTTATCACTTCTCAGTAACAACGATGGACATTTATCACGGTGTTAATCCATAATGTAAATAGTAATGAGTTGCAGCCTGATGTAAAATAGTCAGACATGACCTCAGACAGCAGCCGCAGTAAAACGCTGCGTCATGCTGCGTCTCGTCGTGCTGTCCGCTCCCCTGGTGGAGGCTAACGGGACGTACACGTCAGCAAGTAAACAGACGGTTTTCTCGGGAGGACAGTGAACGCCAAGCTGTCAGTATATTTAGTAAGTGGGTCAGGGGGCGATCTCGCAAGCCGGGCCGAACCAGGCTAATCCACTCGCTCAGAACTGGTTTGTGCATTTTTATCTCGCTGAGAGGTGGAGGCTTAAGGATGGAGATGTCAGGAGTGAGAAAACACAACGCAGCTCACGAGGGGAGATTCACGCAGCCGGCTCGGTTTCGGATCCAGTCTAAACCAGATAGCGGCATCTCGCTTTATTTAGCCGACTATTGCCGGTGTTCTGTCATTTCATGCTACTTGTCAAGAACCGATACCTTGTGGTATTGCGCATGCGCCGAGTCGATTTTCCGAGTTTTTTTTGACACGCCCATAATGTTTTGCCACCCTGTCGATGCACGTCTGATAACGGGGAGTGACATCATCAAAATCCCGATTATTTCCCTAGTTAAAAGTACATTCAGCATGTATATTGTACAGGTAGTAATAATATGTAGTAATGACATGTAGATTAATGAGTGATAAGCAGTTGCTATTTCTTTTGTGTCAACAAATTATTGTAAACATGAGTTTGTTCACATTATCATAATAAAGCACTGGTTTATTATTAGGGTATTTAGTGTTGAAGATAAACACTTTAACAGTGAAAAGTGAAACATTGAACTTTGAAAGAAAAGCATATTTTGATAGTACAATAACATCCTATCAGATAGGGTAGCATGAATCGATACACACCTATCAGTTTATGCAGCGGGTAGCAAATTTTTACAAGGCAGCAAAAAATGACAGAACACCGGTTAAAGTGAAAAGGGGGTCCAGTTGAAGAGGTGACCTCTACTCAGGTGACCTCTACTCGAAAATCCAAACTACCATACAGCTATAATCAATCTTTTCTCTGCATCGTCAAAGCGACGATAATGAGATATCAATAAACTCCCAAAGCGGTGTCTGATTTATTTGTTGACATCAGATGCATCACATAACTCCTTTCTCCTGTTAGGTTGTAATAGTTTATTTTGATTCTGTGTCTTGAGCTTTAAATGAATACATATAGAAATATCTTATAATAGGAAATATTAGGAAAAATATTGATATTGTTATTAATGTGTTATAAAGCATAGGGGTAATGTTTACTCTATGCAAATTATAAATTTAAATGGAAAGAATGAAGTCTGTTCATGAGAGTGAATGTTAGTTTAATGTTGTGAATGTTGGTTTAATGTTGTGAATGTTACTTTAATGTTGTGAATGTTGGTTTAATGTTGTGAATGTTACTTTAATGTTGTGAATGTCGAAGCCAGTTGAAGCCCGTCAAGTGACATTAATGAGACAATAACAAACGGGACTTTTATTGTGAAAATACTTGTTTAGTGACCTGACCGGACGTGACGTTTCATGTGATAATCCTCTGTGATTCACATTTGTCACACGATGCACTATTGAAATAAAATAAAATAAAACGCTTTACTGCTTTAAGATTCACTCAGTTTGACATCCATTCACAGTCAGTTACTGTTGAATAAATGCTTCTGTGTCATGTGATCAACGTTTCACGTGTATTTCACTTTTAGCCTTCAGAAGCCTTTAAATGTTGAAAAATCAAAAAATTATCTGAACATTCATACGGAGTTTGTTTCCGTGAGCAGACGCCACGCTTGAGTTTGAGCTCCGTCCCCGACATTGAAGGTTTCCCTCGTTGTTTTGAAGATACCGGCCGGGAGGACGTCGCCCGGCTGCTCTCACCTGTCCACTGGAGCCGCCGTATCTCTTCAGGTGTTTGATGAACTCGGACCTGGAGGTGTTTCCTACTGCGATCAACGCCGCGCTGCCATCGGCCAAACTGTCAGGAACAAGAGGCGGAAGAGAACGTTCAGAAACGGAAACGTGACGACGTAAAAGCCGCCGCGTGGTGCGTTCAAGGTCACGACAAAGCTCACTTTAACTTTCCCCCAAAGGGTTAACTGCTCGTTGTGTACCTGGTGTTGGGGGCCAGCCCTCGAGGTGTGTGTGGACTGAGGCAGGGGATGGACATGATGCTGATGCTGAGATACAGGCCCTGACTATTCGTCCAAGACTCATCCCCTTCTGTACCAGCCAATCACAGACAATAATAAAAAAATCAGTTAATCAAATTGGATCGACAGAGAGAGAAATCTGAACCCGCTTTTAATCTCCTGTCCTGATCGGTCTCACCTGACTCCGGGTCCTCGTCACGGTCTCTGAGGAAAGGGATTTAAATTTAGTGTTTACCATCAAAGGAAGAGAATCAGTGAGACGTCACATGAACAAACACACAAGTCAAACCACGAGGTGGATCCTCACTAGAGGGTTGTTTCACAATGGTGTGTGTGTGTGTGTGTGTGTGTGTGTCTCACCCGCTTGACTTCTTTGCAGGCAGAAAGGACAGCTGACAGTCCTCTGGTCTGAGGGACAGAGGAAGCAGAATGAGAGCTTTGTGAGACACAGAGGCACTAAAAGCCAACATGTGACCTACATATGACCTCTATATTGGATCCTGGAAAGAAACACAACCTAACTGTGTGTGTGTGTGTGTGTGTGTGTGTGTGTGTGTGTGTGTGTGTGACCTCAGCCTCGCCAGTGTCTTCACGAGAGCGTACTCTCGGCGCCGCGATGACGGCATCCACCTCTTCTTCTCGGCCCGCGCTAAGCTCCGCCCCCCGAAGCCGAACATGGCGGAGAAACCGAAACACACCAACTGGCCGAGAGACGAGAAGCTGCACATGTCCACCTGCTGCAGGTGACCTGCAGACGGAGGAACAGGACATCATCAAAACTTATCCAGAAGACACACACACACACACACACACACACACACACACACACACACACACACACACACACACACACACACACACACACACACACACACACACACAAACAGCCTGTAAGAAGTCCAAGGGGTAGTATAGTGAGAAGCTTATTAATATTCATGAGAGGCAGCACACATAGGGGAGACAGAAAGAGGTCGGGCATGTGTGTGTGTGTGTGTGTGTGTGTGTGTGTGTGTGTGTGTGTGTTCAGGGGATCACATGGCAGTGGAGTGACCAGTCTCTGATGTTGTTGCTCCAGTTGGACCAGTCGGCTGTAGATCTGGACAGCGGGGTGCGACTCAGAGGACGTTCACAGCAGATTGAGCACAAATATTTCTCATTCCGTGAAAGATTAAAAGATGATATGTTCCTTTTTATAAGGCCATACCACAAAATACATGCTGCTTTTGTTTGTGCCTTTGAAAGGGCGACGTTCAGACAACCCCCCCCCCCCCCCCCCCAAGTGTTATCCTCCAGTCATGTCTTTGTTCTCACGGACGCCATCCTCCCTCTCGTCCTTCACTCTCTTTCCCTCTTTCCCTCCCTCTCTTGAGAAGAGAAGCAACGTGACACCAACGTGACGATGAAGGCCACGATGTGTCCGCTATGATGTCACAGTTTATTCAGGCCCGGCCCACGAGGAGCAGAACCACCAATACACTGGGATGAACAATATCTTTACTTCATTGACCGGATTTCACCATTAAGACTCTTTCTCTCTCTCTCTCTCCCTCTCTATCTCACACACACTCACACACTCACACACTCACACACACACACACACACACCACACCATGCCATCTGGCCACATACCTGCTGTAACCTACTGAACTGCTGTCTGCCCAACTGTCTGTCTGACTGACTGCCCGTCTGTCTCTCTGGATCGCATTTGATTTCCTCTCCATATGGCATGTTTTCTGTGTGTGTGTGTGTGTGTGTGTGTGTGTGTGTGTGTGTGTGTGTGTGTGTGTGTGTGTCAGAGAGATCCAAGGTGCAGCGCTCCTCAGAAGGTGAACCCTTGTTTATTTTGGGCCAGCAAGTAAAACATATTAAATATACCGGAGAGTTTGATTTTTTTATTTTTATTTCCATTAGTTGCCTGATCTTAATTGAAGGCTGTATTTGTGTTGTTGGGCTATAATCGTCATTTCAGAAAGGTGACATGTTGTGCGTGTTACTTCCTGTGCTTTAGAGATGCTGCTGGATTTCATGACGTGTGGATGGAGCCAGGCTAGCTGTTTCCCCCCGTTTCCAGTCATTATGCTAAGCTACGCTAACTGGCTGCAGGCTATGGCTTCACACAGGAGAGGCCCACATGCAACGTGCTGCCCGTTACAGTTCAGGTATGTCCCCCTCGGTCGTGACCCCATCTGAACTCACCTGTAGTCCCCCGCTGTTTGTGGGAGAAGCTTCCTGCCTGGGAACTTTAACTGTTCTCTATTGTTCAGGAATTAGTCTCATCCGTGCCACTGAATACTCCCATCTGTCACACACCAAACCTAACGAGCCATCATCTCGCCGCAACCTATCATCACGCGCACTGGCCCGCTGCCAGCTGATTAGTCCTCAGCTTTACCTGAGAGGTGAAGGGGGCGGGGCTACGGGGAGCAGAGGAGACCTGTGATTTAGAGTGAAACCGATCCCGCTGTTAGACATCTGTCTGTGCGCCGCCTCCAGAGTCGAGTCACACACGACCCGCGCGTCTGTTTGTCCTCAAACAGCCCGAGTGGCCGTCAGCCAATCACGGCACAGCTAGATAAGAACCTGAGCTCCTGATTGGCTCCATGTGAGTGGCTTGAAGTTAAGTAAGTTATAACCATGATGGGGAGGTGACTGCAGACCCAGAACAGGTCGAATCCCCTCGAGATAACACACGCATAGATCCAAAACAGGTAGAGACTACACAGGAGGATAGATCTGGAACAGGTAGAACCCACCCAGAACAACATGATAAAACCCATCAAGGATGATTAGACGATAGATCTAGAACAAGTAGAACCCACCCAGAACAATGTGACAAACCTCATCAAGGATGATTAGACGAGAACAAGTACAACCCACCCAGAACAATGTGATTAACCCTGTCAAGGATGATTAGACAATAGATCTAGAAGAGGTAGAACCCACCCAGAACAATGTGACAAACCTCATCAAGGATGATTAGATTAGACAATAGATCTAGAAGAGGTAGAACCCACCTAGAACAATGTGACAAACCCCATCAAGGATGATTAGATAATAGATCTAGAAGAGGTAGAACCCACCCAGAACAATGTGACAAACCTCATCAAGGATGATTAGACGATAGATCCATAACAGGTAGAGTCTACACAGGACGATAGACCTAGAAGAGGTAGAACCCACCCAGAGCAACGTGACAAAACCCATCAAGGATGATTAGACAATAGATCTAGAAGAGGTAGAACCCACAATGTGACAAACCCATCAAGGATGATTAGACGACATATCTAGAAGAGGTAGAACCCACCCAGAACAATGTGACAAACCCATCAAGGATAATTAGACGATAGATCTAGAAGAGGTAGAACACACCCAGAACAATGTGACTAAACCCATCAAGGATGAATAACGATAGATCCAGAAGAGGTAGAACCCGCTTTAGCCACTGTGACCGAAGGCTAGAGGATGTGATGCTGCCTCGGGGGTGAAGAGTATTCTACATAAAGAAGCTATTTAAAAGTACTGGGTCAGCTGGAACATGCAGCATCTGAAAACTTATTTTATTTATATAAAGGAAAAGTTTCCAGAGACACGAGTTACTCCATAAGTAGCACAACCGTAAACATCTGCAGCAGTAACATGCAAAACATCAATGCACAATGATAATCTTAATCCCAACACAGAATTACACAAACAGCGTGCAGTCAAGTGCCGTATTAATATAGATATATAGATATATTTTCCTACACAGTGATATTCATTTATCTCTATTATTTTTGTTACCTTTGCATTCTGAGAATGAGAAGGTTATGTTTTGATCGCTGTTTATTTATTTATTTATTTGTATGCGTGTTACTGGCATAACTCAAAAAGTATTAAACCGAATCGCATGAAATGTGGTGGGATGATTGGTTATTATCCTGGGACCATTTGATTAGATTCAAAGGTCAAGGTCAATGTCATGAAAAGGTCAACATCTTTTTACCATAGCGCGGTCAATTTCTATCCAATTGGCATGCAACCAATGCCAAAATGTTCATAATTCAATGCCCAATCTTGTGATATGTGCTCTACCGAGTGCCCGCTCTAGTTTTTTATTGTATTGCTTGAATTGTGTAAATGAATTGAGCTAAACCTGAACCTACCCAGGACGATGTGCAAGGCCGCCGTGACCGGGTCTCTGACTCCATGAACGGAACAGGACACCACGTCCGTAGAACCTGCGGCGACAGACAGAGGCGGTGAACCGCCTGGAGGTTCTCAGGCGGACGGACGTTTGGATCATGAAGACGTGTCCTCTCTCTCACCAGCAGGAATGATTCCCAGTGGCAGCGCTGGTTTCACTGGTCTCTCCGGGGAACCGGCGTCCAGCTGAGCTCTGAGGACCAGAGCGTGGCACAGCTCCGCCACCGACCCGTCCCCACCGACACACACCACCCTGACGGACAGGAAGAGGCTCCCTCATCCGTTCAGTCCAAATACAATATGGTTTGGACTTTTGAAGACCTTTTTGACTGTTGCTAACTTTGGACGGGGACAGATTGGAAGGGAACAGTCATAAAGGTTCTCTATGTTCAGCATAGGGCTATGCAGGTCATCCAGTAGGGGGCGTGGCTTCTCCATAGGAGCATTACTGAATAATCCTCAATACTTTTTGGGTCCAAAATGTGTTCCGAGGATCCAAAACTGTTCAGTACTTGTTGCTGGAACTGTTTGTCACATTTGTAATCTTGTTTTACTTAAAGATCCCAATGTAACATGTTCATATTTCTTAAAGTAAGTTATCAATAAAGTATTGTTATGGCAAATAAAACTGGAAACATGTGTAAGACTGCTCAACCGTAACAATCAAAAACTTTGAGACGGACCAAAACATAGACAGGAAGACGGAAACTAATTTGAACATAAATAATTATGGTTAAAAGTTAATCTTCTTCAGTTAAAGTTAAAGTTATAAAAATTGCACTATAGCAGTAAAAGACAACTATTAAGAAACGTATTAATACAAACTGAAATATTTAGTGTTTTGGTGAACAAGATGAGTTTCAATTTGGAAGGCCTCAATAACTGTTGGGGCTGTAGATACCATGGATGATAATATAATAATAATAATATTTTATATGTTCTCTGCATTCAACCATCCTGAGTTATATGTCTTTACACACACACACACACACACACACACACACACACACACACACACACACACACATATATATATATATATATATATATATATATATATATATATTAGGCAATTTAGAGTCCAATTAACCTATATATTATTACATAAAAATATTGAATAACTAGTTTTAAAGACTCAACTAATTACCTGGTGTCTCTAGTCAAATGTTTCCTTTGGATTTTGGACAGGTGAGGGAGTTGTTGTATTACTGTTGTAAAAAATATTATTATTATTATTATTATTGTTATTATCATTAGTAGTATAGTAACAATAATTTCTCCACTGTTTTGACAGATTGGTCCATATTTTCAGGAGCTCATTGAAAAGCGAGAAGGCTCATCTTCAGAGTTTCCAGTAAATGTAAAGTAAACAGACTCCGTCGCCCCTTCCCCCCCGACACACACACACACACACACACACACACACACACACACACACACACACAGTGGTCCGGTCGCCACGGTGACAGACAGCCTAATTGGCAAATGTAGGTTTCAACCAAATCCTCACCAGAGCAGCCACACACACGCACACGC
>CM070107.1:10457500-10602500 GCA_036178185.1 Liparis tanakae
CTGCTGGGGTTGATGAACACCTTGAGGTACCTGGGACGGACGCTAGACTCTACACACACACACACACACACACACACACACACACACACACACACACACACACACACACACACACACACACTACGATGTTATCACGGTAATTAATATAACAATACAATATTATTGCTATTTTAGACATGTTGCTATATATTTTCCCATTTCAAATATTTGCGAATTCATCACCTTTCGGAAAATAATGCAGTTTTTCAACATCAGTTCTTCAAAAAATTCTAATGATTAGGAAATTAATTTAATTTAATTTTACACTGCAGTCATTAGTATTATATTTGTGTATGCATATATGTATATATACATATATATATATATATTTTATTTTGTATTTTATATTTTACTTGTATACTTTGCACAGTCATTGTATTATATTTGTTTGTGTGTGTATATATATATATATATATATATATATATATATATATATATATATATATGTTTAATTTTATATACATATATACTTCATTTTGTATTTTATATTTTACTTGTACATCTATATCTTTCAACCCTGTTTTTTATATTTTATATTTGATTCTCATGTGTTTAGTTTATTGGTGCTACTGTGACGACAAATTTCCACTTGGGGATTAATAAAGTATAAATCTATCTATCTATGTTGTGTTTTTCTATTAATAAAAGAGGTCTTGGTAATAATAATTTTAATAACGTATCATGATCCCTTTAGAGCTTGTGTTAGAGCTAAAAGTTAAACAAGTCATTGTTTCCTCTCCTTCGTTGATTTGGAAAAGACCGGATTCATTTAAGGTTCTCACAAAAACTGCCGACCCGCCTGTCGATGTCCCGCTCCATCTTACCTCACCCGTGAACAAGACCCCGAGATGCTCGAACACCTTCGCTCGGGGCGCTCTGTCCCCACCACGGCCTCAAGTTGCGTTCACGCCAAAAGCAAAACTATTTCTTCGCGCGACCGAATCCTACAAAAAGTCAACGTACAGACGCGCGTGGCTGCGATGGACGCAATAGACGCGATATTTTCCTGGGCGGCGCATTCGGGCGTTTGGGGCAACGCGGTATAAGCACAATCAGCGGCCCAATTTTTTTAAATTTTATATTTCATCTTTGAGGCGGTCATCTCTCAACTCGGGCCAATCAGCTCTCGTGTTCCGCTCTCATAGCGCTGGAGACGGAAGTCTTTCAGACGTAACGGTAACTTCATCGGTGAAAGTGACCGAGCCGAGTGAGCCTACGGGTGATGTCATCAACCCAAACACAAGGGCGTTGGTGTGTGGGACGTCCTCAAGAATATGAAGCAGAACTAGTGGTGAGTTATTCTGGTGGACGAAGGAGATGAAAACGGTCTTCACGGAGACGAGACACTGAGATAAGCCCCGCCCCTCCTCCCGACCCCCCCCCCCCCCCGCCAGGTGTCTCCGTCATGGCCCACGTGAGCGTTGAAGTCTCCCAGGAGAGCCGTGGAGTCGGCAGGCGACGGCGCCCTTTCCGGGACTCCTCCCCCCGACCCCGATAGGGCCGGATGCTCTGACCTGCGGTTTGGTGCATCAGCACAAACCACAGTCAGAGGTTTGCCCCCCCGCATCCCGTCGGCGCAGGGAGGCGACCCTCTGGTTCTCCGGGGGGAACTCCAACACGGCGGCGCTCAGCCGGGGGCTCCTGAGTACCTCTAGCTTCTCAAATGTCAAGATATGTTACTTTTTATTATTTTACATCACTGTAAAACGTATTATATCAAGGTTTTTGATTGTTGTTTTGTCCCTTTGTGCTCAAGGAGATTAGACACTTGTACACAGAGGCGTGTTTGATGCAGAATATCCAGCTAACGTTTCCAACCCCGACCCCGGTAGACGGTGCGCGCGCATGTGTGCGGTCGCATGTTGTCATCTCTAAACTAGTCACAAACACACACCCCTCACCCCCTGTACCGCTCATCATTAGGCAGATTTAGAGGCCGCATTATAAATCCCCGTAGACCAGCACAGATCAATACACACACACACACACACACACACACACACACACACACACACACACACACACACACACACACACACACACATATACACGTACACACACACACACACACCGGTTCCATTATCCAGATCATTACTATAATCTGTTCCCAGGAGACGGTGACCTCGCCCTGTTAATGACCCCACACACATGCACACAGCGCACACCTCCTGCCATCACTCACCCCACACGGCTCTGACCAGGTTCCTCAGGAGTTCCCGTGAGGAGTTACCCAATCCCCCCAACCTCCCTCTCTCTCTCTCTCTCTCTCTCTCTTCCACTCCTACCCTGTTTTACAAGAGCCTCAAGGACACTAGGATACAAGGAGCCACGGTGGCAAGGGCCCTTGGGACTCTGCCTACCCGACTAGGACGGGGTCCCGAGGCAGCGCGAGGAGACCAGGTGGCCCCTGGAGGAGCCAGTCAGCCCCTCGTGACCCGACAGTCCCTCACCGTGGAGCCTCAGGCTCTGGACTCCTGGAAGTCCCTGTTGTACATCACCGCGTGCATTTCCTCCACACATCTGAAGAACCGTGACGATTATAGCAAGGGAGAGGACCGACGATGTGTTGCTGTATGTATTTACTGTTGACTGTGACCCTTTATAGAGGCATATTCCACCATCCAGACCTCCACCCTCCATCAGGCAGATGGAGGGAGAGAGGAGTGGGCAGAGTCTCAGCAGTGGGCGGAGCCTCAGCAGGCATAGTTTGTAGTCGGCATATTCGTACTTCACCGCGTCAGAACTCACAGCGAATAGAAACGAGAGGCATGATACACACATGTTTAGCCTCTGTGTTACCTACACTTTCTAAATACATCATTATCTCTGATGTCTCACTCAAATAATTATGCATAAACGCTCTGAGAAAATCATGGGAAACAAAGAGGCTTCATATTTCCAGATGCCTGAGAATCTTAATGTTCTAATCTAGGGTCTAGCGCCAAATTGCCAAAATGTAAACAAACAAGGTTCCTGTAGTCGGCCACAGATAACTCGACACCATGGCAACCCGATACTTCCTTTTTACAAAAAGTACAATGTTTGCCTGTTTATATAAACAATAAAATAATAACCGTGGCATTAATATAACTAATATTTAAATGATGTCTGAATCAATGTTATGTAAGGATCCTGATGGCAACACTGGGCCTCTCTCTCTCTCTGTCTCTCTCTCTCTCGCTCTCTCTCTCTCTCTCTCTCTCTTTCTCTGAGTGATTGTTGCATGATTGATGCTCTCTCTCTTTCTTTTTCTCTCCCTCTCTCTTTCCCTGTCTCTCTAAGTGATTGTTGCATGACTGATTTTCTCTCTCTCACACACACACACACACACACATACACACAAACACAAACACACACACACACACATGCACACACACACACACACATGCATAGTCTCATAGGAGATGAGATCATTCAATTTGTTGATGTGTTCCTCAGAAGAACGGCCGACAGACAGGTACATCTGAGGAGATCAAGTGTCCATCAGATCATCTCTCAGCCTCGGTTGCTATGGCTCCGCTGAATCGTTCCCATGGTAAACAATCCCGGCGTTGTCAAGGAGAAGTGTTGAGTTTCTGAGCGCCGAGACTGAAGCTGCCGCTTGTCGTTGAATAACAGCAGATGATATCTAAGGTCAGCGGACAGACGTAATCAATTTAATGTAGTTCACTCATGAGGATAAACAGTCCTACGGTGTTTTGGAGACACTTAAAGGTTGGGTGGGAGATGGATTATCCATGAAATAATCTGGTATCTGTGGCTGTCAAAGAAGTATTAGACAGTTAATATATTAGATCAACAGCATAATTGAATCCTGAGCAATTCATTAAAGAAATTCTCTCTTTCTTTCTCTGAAACTGATGGAAGCGCTCCAGACTTTTTATAGACTAAACAAGTGACTGACGAAAGTAATTAGTCTCAACTCTGAGTATTTGTTGCTTGTCGTGTGATCAGTTATGGCTAAATGTTATTTATCATCACTTGGGAATAATCCTGACTGTCAGCTTCTCAAAAGACTTGTGAGTGTCCAGCGGTGCTCTGTGAGGTCGCTCTAACACTTTGAGTTAAATTCCACCATTCGGATGTTTGATGCTATAACGATAACAGTTTTAGTCGAGTTTATTAGCGTGCCAACATTTGGTAATTCGAGCTAAACACACATTACAGCAGTAGCCATGTTTCCATCCAAATGGAATGCAAATTATACCTCAAGATTCAGAAATATGCATGGAAAAGTACAAACACATGCATTCTTCCACACACTACCGCCCTGTTTACCTTCGCAATGGAAATACAGAAGGTAATGTTTTGATTGCTGTGTATTTATTTATTTACTTATTTGTATGCGTAACTCAAAAAGTATTAAACCAAATCACATCAAATGTGGTGAGATGATTGGTTATTATCCGGGGACCATTTCTTTAGATGTTGGGATTGATTGGGTTAAAGGTCAATGTCATGAAAAGGTCAACATCTTCTTTTCACCATAGCGCGGTCAATTTCTATACAATTGGCATGCAACTAATGGCAAAATGTTCATAATTTAATGCCCAATCTTGTGATATGCCAAGGTATACGCTCTACCGAGTGCCCGTTCTAGTTCCAAAGGGTTTGGTATACATCATATATTAGATCAGGTTAGTTTTAAAATGTATAAAGGCGGCTATACCTGAGATGAAACAGGGGATTGAACACACCTTGAGGCTGATGACATGTTTGATGGTACGACCTGATGGAGCTCGATGAGCTGTTCAGGGATAACCATTGTTATTATTACAATTCACCCGGAGGGGGACATGAATACCTGTAACACATGTGTCTGACAACATGAACCTGCTCTCAGCTCTGGAGGGAAAGACAAGGGATCAGCAGAGGGGTTGGATCCATCCTCTGGGTACCAGGATGTAAACCTCCCCCTCTCATGTGGTCACAAGTCCGTAGGAACCTTTGAGTTGCCAGGTTGCAGACAAACAGTGTGCAAATGTCAGCGGGTATTTAAGGGTTGGCCATCTGATAGCCTCTGTATATTGATTGTGTGTGTGTGTGTGTGTGTGTGTGTGTGTGGGTTACTGTATGTGTGTGTGTGTGTGCTGCCGCGCAATAAAGTTTGTGTTCTGACAAACAAAAATAAAGCCTTCAACCTGAATATGAAGGGGAGAAAGAGTGAGATGGGTTTCTCCCCTCGCGTCACTATGGAGACACTAGCCGACTTCCCAGAGGCGCCGGTTAATATGTAACACGGAGACACACACGGCCACGGGGCGGTAAAGAGGCGTCCAGACCGATCCATCGCTCCGTGTTGGAAGAGACTAGAAGAAGAGAGAGATCATAGGGAGCAGTGCACGTGTCTCCTGTCGTAAAAAGTCAGTAAAACCAGTCGCTGTGATTCTGTGTTTTATTGAGGAAAGTGATTTTTACAAATTAGAACTGAGGCAATTAGTCGTTTGTCATCGTTCAAGAAAAACAATTCTCTAGCGGACGATGTGAGGCTTCATATGGATGTAAACTGAGTCTCTCTGGGTTTTAGACTGGAGCTCAGACAAAGAGATTTAAAGACAACACCTTGGACTTTAGGGAGATTGTGACAGCATTCACGTTTTGTTTTCTTGCATTGTTTACGTAGAGGACGTAGCTTGTGGACACTGAACGCTGCTCATCTCAGTCTCAACAGCGATTACTTCTCTCTTCTCTGATGGGGGCCGGGGTCAGTGTGACGACCACAGGGCGCCTGAATTCAAACATGTATTGGTTTCCAGAAAGACCCCAAATATGAATAACCCTTTCCGGGATCTTCACAGAAAAAGAAGTGAGGAAATAAATAACACTATTTATAAAATAAATAATAACCAAATACCTCTCGCTGGGTTCTTCACAGATAAAAAGTCAGGAAATAAATAACACTATTTATGAAATAAATAATAACCAAATAACTAATAACTAATAACTAATTCTGTTTTATTTGACAGCGGCTCGTCTATGATTTGTGTGGACGGACTGAAAAAAAAATCATAATGCGTCTCTGGTGTTGTTCAGGGGGCCAGGCCGAATGTGGAGGGCCTTAGTTTGGGGACCACTGCTCATAGTCGTGTTTCTGGGCTGAAAGTGTTCACTGCTCAAAATAAGTAACACTTGCACACACACGTAGCCATGGAGACCATGTTTTTATTTTTTTACTTCCCCACTGTTGGACAAATAAAGGAATATCATATCATATCATAATTTCAATTTTGTTTTATTGTGCTGGCTCTCTTGTGTGTGTGTGTGTGTGTGTGGGGGGGGGAGACAACACATGTGGAGGGCCTTAGTTTGGGGACCACTGCACTAAACACTGCACCTTTCAAGCCGTAGATATCTCAGTCTTGAATTTTTAAAATATCGAAAGAGATGTCGGGGAGAAAGTCGAGCAAGAGAAAGGAGAAGATGGATTTGATGAACTGCTTCCAGGCAGTGTCTCCAGCTCCGGCCGATCCCACAGACTTCACTCTGTCACGCTGAACTCGAGCTAACAGCTCTGTGAGCAGGAGCGGCCGCCGTGGGATTGACAACGCCATTGACCTGGTAGGAGTGGCGGTGGCCTCGCCGGGCGGCCTCGGAGGGCTGCCCGTCTGGCGCCTCCGCGAACCGCGCGGCCGCCACCGGCCTGTCAGTCCTCTGTGCCGTTAAACAACTGCAGTCAATCCGTCCCGCCGCCCGACCGCGTGTATGGAGGCGACTCTATACAGCGCCACTGCCGGCCTTTTGTCAGCCTGACTGCCATTCACTGTCCGCGCGGCCGTCTGCAGCTGCTTCACACGGCCGCCGACGCCGGGGGAAACAAGAAAAGCGTCCGCTCTCCCGCTCGCCATTGTGCTGCTGAATGTTCTCGGACCCGAGGGTTAAGAAGCGGCGGAGGTTGTCGGCGGAGGTGGAGGGGCTGCCCGCTCCGCGACGCCACGATTCGCACAACAATGCGCTTTTCACACTGACCCCGTGGCTGGAAAATAGGCTTAATGTCCGCACCGCGGCAGAGAGGCCAACTGTTTACCTTCCTCACACTCACACACACACACACACACACGCACACACACACACACACACACACACACACACACACACACACACACACACACACACACACACACACACAGGCTCATGTGCGGTGTGTAAAGTCACAAAAGCCGTCACAGTTTGACGCGCGGTGTGACCACGCGAGCTGACACGCGACCCGTGAGGCCATTCATGTGTGTGTGTGAGCGAGCGTGCGAGCGCGAGGCCGGAGAGGACACGCTTAAAAGGAGCTGCGGCTCGGCCGCGGGGCCTCGTGGGTAATCTGCTTTGACGGACAGGCGGACGGGACAGACCGACAGGTGACCGGCGATGACGTGTCATGCCGATGCCATGGCGACGGGGCGCGCGCGCGCGGCCGTTTTGACCTCGCCGATTCACAGGCGGCTCGTGACGTCTCTGTTGCGGCGGACGTAGACGAACACAAACGAAATGTAAAGCGTGTTTTGTGCGAGTTAAATCCACACACACAGCGCTCGGACGTTTCTATTGTGTGCTGGGTGTCAGCCGGGCGACGCCCACCGCGGTGCACCTGGGAAACCCGCCTCTGGGAACTTTAGAGTCGATCAGTCTGTCAGGAGGTGAGGCGCGAGTCGCCTGAGTTTATCCAATCCACGCAAAACACTGAGTTAATACGTTGCTTTTAAAGTTTAAAGTTTAGGTTATCTCACTTTCAGCAGCTCAAGCTGCAAAAACACATCTTCACATTTTAATTGTTGTTGGTGGCAAACATGGAGCAAGAAGCCGCCTCTTCACAACTCGTTATGTTTGTATCCATCTGATGAATTATAGCCCAATATTCACTTCATTATTAAAAACGACATCTTTCTCCACTCTGTCTGTGGTGCTGAGTGGGTAGCGTAGCGCGGCTTTACCACAGCTTTGTTAATGGTTTTTATCATGACAGAAAACAAGTGCCTGATTGATTGAAATAATTGATTGAGAGCAAAACTAACCCCAAAAACCTCAATGTTGCTAATGCCGACTACATCTGGATTAAAACACAAATTAGCACTTCAGTGGCTCTTAAATAGCTCTTATTATGGTACTTTGGTAGTTTGACTATCTTGAGGAAATGTTACTTTCTGTATTCTTGTTGTTCTTAGTTTGTACTCTAGGTTGATGCACTTATTGTAGGTCATTTTGGATAAAAGTGTCTGCTAAATGTGCATGTAATGTAATGTAAATGTGCATGTAATGTAATGTAATGTCATGTAATATAATGTAATGTCAAGTAATGTAATGTCATGTAATGCTCAAAAGAGCTGATGGCTTGGTGATACTTCTCTGTGGTTGTGTTACTGATGCACTGATGCTGTTTGCATGAAGACACAGGAACATCTCATTGTGTGTTAGTTACTAAATGTAGTCAGTAAATAATTTAACCTTTAAGCAAACAAAGATGCTTTTGTTTTGGTTGAAGCTCTTCAAACTGTGTGTCATAGCCTTTAAATAACATGTGCAGTAACTTTTTCTTCTTTTTCTTCTGATATAAATCTTAAGTTTTTCCCAGTACGATGCAGAAAAAACCCTGGATTGAAATGTATGACCTTTGACCTTTGCGGTCAAACTAGAACACCGAGCGTCTCGGTGTGGGAGCCCAGGAAAGCTCTGGCGGCCGACTGGGAGCAAACTGGTGGGAAGTGTGAAACCGGCGTGAAGGCTGACGTGAAAGCAGATTAAAGGCCACTTTTCTTTAGAATGACTCGGTCAGCGCGCCACACACGGATGCGGCGTTGGAACGACCACGTGCGTTCGGCCTTGTGCGTTAGCGAAGGTTCTCGGCAGGAGCTAAAGTGAATTGGACACGCGCAGACATATGTTTAGCTAATCTCTCTCACGGACGACGTGATTCAATTGCTGACAGCACGCTACCGTGTGTGTGCGTGGGGTTGTGTGTGTGTGTGTGTACGTGCGTGAGTGTCTCTTTGTCCGGTGGATTAGAAGATTGAATCTACTGTCTGATGTAACTGTGACCCGCCTCATTAAGCTGAGGGACAAACAGGAACCTATAATCCGAGCAGCTAGCATCACAACTAATGTGAACCTGGTGCCTTTCCTTTCATGCAAATGGAGGCCGTATGCAGAGATGACGGTGACTTTCATTTAGATCCCATATCCTTTTTTCCAATACTTGCCATTTGGGGGGGAGGAGGAGCGAAACAATACCCAGACTGGCTAACTAGCCGGATGCTAACACTAGCTGATGCACATGAGTCAAAGCTAAGCTGCACAATACATCGTCAGCTATGTTTCATTTTCACTGGACGGCCTCCAGTCCTTCTGAAGCGGGACGTAAAGGCCCGGGCCACATTTAATGGCCGTGCATCCAATAGTGGTCAAGATGTTTGACTGAAAAAGTACCCGCCAAAAACTTCAACGTCACGGTGGCACAATCTCATATCATATCATAATTTCAATTTAGTTTTATTGTGCTGGCTCTCTTGTGTGTGTGTTTGTGTGTGTGTGTGTGTGTGTGTGTGTGTGTACCTGGAAGCAGCTCCTTCAGGGTGCTGTACCAGGTCTGCGTGTGTTCTGCAGAGGCGTTGTGGAGGTGCACCGTCTCCTCCTCCAGCCTCCTGCCCCTCCTCCGGCAGCAGAACAGGGCCACGCCCAGCACGGCTCCCCCCGACGAGCGGCCCGCCGCCCGCCGCCGCTTCACCTTCACGGCGAACACGTCGCGCAGCGGCAGAACGCCCGGTTGCGGCACGACGCACGCCTCCGCTGCAGGGAGAGAGGTGGGGGTCAACGCGCAACACCTGAACACAACACGCAAGACCAGTAACTATAATGAAGGGAAGACTTGTACAACCATTGTATTTCAGTTTAGAACGATGTGAATAACACGATCTGTTTATTCTGGCTGCAAAGAGGAGGTGTTCCCATTATTTTGTCCACCCTCCTTGTCAGTCTGGTAGTTTATTACATAATATCATTAACTGTATTAATCACTAATCCATTGATCAGTAAATCGTACAGTACAGCAGCCCCTGTCCATCTATCGGTAATCAGGGAGAAATGCTGAAATCTGATTGGTCCGTTTACATTTAATCATCCAATCCTGCCAGGATAATGTCAGAGGAGCTCAGGCAGTCCACTCAGTTACATCACACACACACACACACACACACACACACACACACACACACACACACACACACACACACACGCACACACACACGCACACACTGTTTCTAACATTGTTTATATGCTTGACGGTTAAAAAAGGGCTCTTATTTTGAAGGTCTAAAGCGCTTCAGACAGAGCAGTGGATAGACAGACATCTGCACATGAAATAACAAACTCCTTACTGATATATTAACCCACTTCAATTATCAGAAATAATCAAATCCATCCAGATTTGTTGGGGGGAATTATTTATTATCTTTCCAGATTAAAACCTCTCATATTTTACAGCCCTGCTTCAGAACCGTCTCTTTATTCAAAATAGATTTTAATGAATTTAACTGACAACGGAGACACGCTTTTCACATTAATTGTAATGTTTTTTTAATCTAATATGTTATTCAAACACCTTTTTTATGTGGATGTTATTGCAATTATGGTCATGAAGCACTTTGTTTAGTCAATGATTAACAATTAAATGTTCGTTACGCATTTTCAAACATCCGACTTTTAACGTCCAGCTTAACGGGTTCTCTTAAAACGGGTTCTCTTAAAACGGGTTCTCTTAAAACGGTGAAAAACACTTCAGCTCCTCCATTCGGCGGGAAATGAAAAGACGGATTCGGGGACGAGTCGGAGAAGAAGATTTGCTGATTAACTCCCTCCTCTCTGTGACCCCCCCCCCCAGAGGCCGGCGTCCATATGTCAGGGTCACACTGTGGTCGGCCTGGTGTTCGCTCTCAGCTTGCTGCGCTGATTTCATACTGTAAATAATACGAGGAGCTCGTCTCGCTGGAGGAGAGGCGGATGAAAGGTGGCGATTCAAGAAGATCGGTTTATATTTTGTATATGTTTTTTTGGGGGGACCGAGATACCAAATGAAGTTATAAGATATCTGACGAATCCAAGTCTTGTGTGATACGACATATGAAGGACCCGGTCCAGACAAAGAGAACCATGTTCCCCCTACAGAGTCTTAGTCCCAGAATCAGCCAATCAGCTCCTCTCTAAGGGAGTTCAGCCTCTGACACCTTCCTGTGGGATAAAAGTCTGCTATCAACATGGAGAGGTCAATGGTCACGACCCCCGGGTCAAAACGTCACTTCCAGTCAAGTCGCTAAACAAGTATTTTCACAATAAAAGTCCCGTCTGTTATTGTCTCATTAAAGTCACTTCACCGGCTTCTTCTGAAATACTAACAAACATTCAGAACATCACTTCTTGCCATTGAAATATACATAAAGTAAACAGTCCCCCTATGCTTCATAACACATTAACAACAATATCAATATTCTCCCCAATATGTCCTGTTATAATATCTTTCTATATGTATTAATTTAAAGCTCAATACTACAGAATCAAAATAAACTATTACATCCTAACTCAAACCTTCTCACAAAAGATCTTTGGCTAAGCACCGACCCCACAGCAGGCACATTTCTGGCCCGCTTCTTTTTAATTAAAATGTATTTGCATAGCGCGAAATTACAAATTTGCCTCTAAGGGTTTCAGGATGTGTACAAAATACAACATGCTATACGCCGTATAAAGATATATATATATATATATATATATATATATATATATTGGAAGAGAGACAGATTCTCCATCTACCCCAAAAGAGATGACACTGATCTGAGCTGAAGGAACCCACAGAGTTTGTGCTCTCTCTCACACACACACACACACACACACACACACACACACACACACACACACACAACACACACACGCACGCATGCACGCACACACACACACACACACACACACACAGACACATAAACACACACACGCACACACACACACACACACACACAGCATGCTGACAGGCTGACTGTATGCCTGTGTGAGAGTGTGTGTGTTAATCTCCTCACACTGGGAGACTCTAATAACCTCCCACGGGCAGAACCAACTGCTCTATACTACTGCCAACACACACACACACCCACACACATGCACACACACACACACACACACTCACACACACACACACACACACTCACACACACACACACACTCACACCCACACACAGAGTGTTGGCTTAATGACATTAGCTTGGATGAAATACAGCAAAACAGATTGGCTTCAACCACATGCACACACACGCACACACACACGCACACACGCACGCACACACACACACACACACACACACACACACACACTGTATTTACACCTTCATCCTTCTCCACTAATGAGTTCTGTCTGAATGGATTTCAACTGAAAACAATCACACAATATTTTGCCAAAAATAATCCCCAAAAAACCCAGTGATGCCTAAACACGACCGAAATATCACCAACAGAAAGACTGTGAGGACCGATCAATAAATCAATACTATATTGATATCCTGAAGTGAGCCGGATCTCATCTCACATGTTGAACGTGACAATATGACTGAGTTGCTTTTCCCTGGGTCAGAGGTGACGTGATGTTCTTTTCTGAACATGGAGGACTGCTTTAGCTATTCTAGGATGTGCTTTTATTTGACTAATTATTTTAAATGATATATTCTTTATATTATGTGAAAGCACCAATAATCTGCCCGACGATATCATCGTTGTTATGCACTTAAACTCATTTCCAGCCAGCGCTGAACCCAAAAGGGGATTTTCCTAAAGAAAACATATTTTCTTGATTTTCCACACAATGATGTGTCTCTGAACACAAGATTTACAAGTTTCATGATATGTTCATGAATACCTGATGCTTTCATCACTTTACTGCCTCAAAGCGGCCGTGTTCTTGTTTGTATGAGCTTAAACTGATTTCCAGCCAGCACTGAACCCAAAAGTGGATTTTCCTAAAGAATACATATCGGGCTTAAATATCGGCCCTTTGATCGATCTCGACCCGCCCCGGAGCGAGCCATCCTAAACGGATCGGTCCTCTCCTCTGTTTTAATTCCTCACGTGGAACGCACTTTAAAGCCCCACTATGTAACTTTTCCACCTTAAAATAACAGCTTGAAAAAAATGGTGCCGCTACAATGACTTTTAATATGTTGATTTGCGCCTCCGCCACTGCCATCGGGGTCTGTGGCCAGAAAACTGCTGAATGTAAGATGTTGGGACCGGCCCGGTACTTCCGGTTGAGACCGGCCGGAAGTACTTCAACCTGCTTTCTGGCAGTGATTACGCAACGTCATATAATGCCAGTCCACGCTCACAGGTGACTTTTTATTTGCTCCTTTACGCGACGCGTAGAGACAGAGAGACATGCTGCTGTGGAGAACACCGGCCGCGGCTGATCGAAGCGCGCTGCCGGCAGCGCGCTTCGATCAGCTGTGAGTCATGAGCCGGAAGAGCCATATATGGCTCGAGAGCCAGAGATTCACGACACTGAAGTAAACGTTAAATACCTGAAGGGGGCGCTACAGAGGAAAAGTTACATTGTGTCGCTTTAACGTTGTCTTTTAAGGGGCTCGTGTCTAGTCTTGGCACACTGCAGGTGGAGCCGGTGTGATATGAGCTTCTGCCACAGAGAGGGTCTCCTCCTGCCAGATTCTGCTGCGACCACAGGAGACTGTGGTGGTCCGTTCTGAGAGACCTGCACCTGCAACCAGCAGGTAGAAGGAGTTGAGATGGAATAAAGAAAGAAAACTCCTGAAACAATGCCTCCTCTGTCCTTAGAGCGGGACTCATTCACTGCTTATTGAAAGTGCTCCATTTCTTTTGTCTTTTAACTTCCTGTCTGCTCTGAAAGTTGGCATAAAATGAGCAGATTAATATATATGTCTACACACCTTGTGATCACCTTGCGGCAGTTGTTCAGCGAATGTGATATTTACATCGTGGTACATCAGTTCTACGCAGCTCTGGGATCAGCTGATCATTTCTGTTACAATGAACGTAGTTCAAACCGTGGAGTCTCATGAGTGGATTACTAGAGTGAGACCAACTCTCATGGCCCAGTTCTCCATGACATGGGTCAACCGATGAGTCAAAATGACACAAGTAACTAAATTCATTCATTCATTTGTCTGCTTTCTTTTTGTTTTGTTCTGTTTGTCTCTTGTCCTCTGTAAAGCGTCTTTGTGTACCTTGAAAAGCGCTCTAGAAGTCTGAATTATTATAATGTTATTATAATATTATTATTATTTGCATTAATATTATTATTATTATTATTATTATTATTATTAAATAGTTGAATACATGGTTAATGGTTGCTTTTATATTATTTCCTATTGACTATACTCCAAAGACAATATTTCTTATCTAAGTCTGTGGTGCTACCAGGTCATAAATAGAGAGTTGTGTTTCCATAATAATAAAACAATTTAAATTGTGCTAGGCTGTGTGAACCAATCAGGATGCCGGCTGTTTGCCTTGACTACTTTACAATAGTTAGCTCTATGGTGAGCAATACAAATTAAAGTCCAGACTCAAATCTGTGGAATTTTGCACGATCACGGACCGGTGTAGTATCAGACGACTGCCATTTTGGCATCTATAAAAGTTACCATGATGCATTGTGGGATTGTTTGCAGAAAGCAGTGTGCATGCCTTGGGGTAGGGTCAGCATTCAGAGGTCAACTAAAAGAACTCAAGGAAAATGGGGCGGGTTAAGAAATGTGATTTCTGAAAAAAGCCCAAGACGTCATCTCTAAAGAGGATTGGATCTTAAATATGTTATAGCTTAATAATAAATATCTGCCTGATGGGTGGTGGAGGTCTGGATGGTGGAATATGCTGACTACCAACTCTTCATCACTCTGTGGTCTTCATTGTGTTGTTCCTGTGTTTTAATGTGTGTGTCATGATTCCTTCTGGTCACATGACATCTCTGACACCTGTCCATCCTGGAGAGGGATCCTCCTCTGTTCTCTCCTCAAGGGGTCTGACCTTTTCCCCCTGAAGGGTTGTTTGGGAGTTGTACCTGATTCGATGTGAGGTCAAAGGTCAGGGATGTTTATGTGTACAGATTGTAAAGCTCTCTGAGGCACATTTGTAATTTGTGAAAATGGGCTATACAAATAAACTGAATTGAATTAATCTAAAACGTATATTTTGAGAGTATTTGGTCCGTAGTTTGTGTTCCGTTCAGGTTTGTGGGCACAATGTGTTGCCCTGCTGCGAGTGTTGAAGCAGAGGGGCTGTACACACTGCTGGAGACTTTTTGGCAACACAGAGAATCAGTTTGTTTTGGGGTTTTCACTCCAGAACACAGATTATAATGTAAGGAGGAAACATTGTGCATGAAAGTTGCAGACATGTTCAAAAGCAGCGTTTTTTATGTGATTTTATATTATCTAGCTGAGTTTAAGACAGAAAGTCAAACAACCTCATACCCAAGTAATACTGTGTCTGTGTGTGTGTGTGTGTGTGTGTGTGTGTGTGTGTGTGTGTGTGTGAGAGGGGGAGTGTGTGTGTGTTTCTGTCCAGGTGTCATGTTTTAGGTGGTCTCAACATGACAGAACTTCTCCATTACAGCACCAGCTGCCTTGACACACACCCACCACCCACCCACACACTCACACACACACACACACACACACACAGTATGTCTGTCTGTCTATCTGTCTGTCTGACGCCATGGTAACTGACCTGTGGGGTTCTCCGGGGTGATGGGGATCCATGTCAGCCTGGTCCGGGTGAGCAGGACGTCGTGACTCTTCTTCCCCAGTTTGAAGATCCCACGCAGCACGACACACTCACTGAGACACACAGACAGACACACACACACACACACACACACACAAACACACACAACACACACAGGTTATTTCAAACAGGCAGTGAGGTCGAGATATTTAGTTGTTTAAATATATTAAACACCGAGTGAGTCAACTTCATGGATTATTTTGGAGTTTTAGATTTAATTTGGTAGGTTTTGACTGTGGGCTTTTACTTTGAAGGAGCTGTGTGATTCTTGATACTTTATACCGAAATGAAGGTGTTCTTGTGTGAACCAATCAGAGAGCGTCTCTGCTCCGCGTGCAACCGGAACCTGAAGGGACCCTCAAAAGTTACCATCACTCACCTTTTGTCATCTTCCGCTTCCTCTTCTTCCTCCACCTGGTCCTCCTCCCGCTTCTCCTCTTCCTCCTTCTTCTTCTTCTTTTTCTTCTTCGCGCTCCGTTTATCTTTCTTCTTCTTCTTCGTGCTGTCTCTCTGCTCCTCCTGGAGCTCCTCCTCCGGCTCCGACATGTTTAACGGCTCAACCGAAGAATAAACAAACAAACAAACTAACAAACAAACTCGCTTTAGTTCCACTTTGATAAACAGAAGATGAGAGGACAACAGCGAGCTGATGGCCGGTGACGGGTGTGTTGTATTTCCGGGGTGTCGTCGCTATGGAGACGGGGGAGCGCGGCTTTGCGGGACTGTCGGACACGCGGGAAATCCACCAGTGTCGAAGAGGTGCGCTCGCTCCCGCGTTCATCCAAGCGGGAGTGCGCATACTGCTTGCAGCCATTGGCTCAGCAAGTACATGTAATAGCTATACTTGTGTACTACTTTAAAGTATGAATACTTTTACTACACCGAAGTTCAGATACATTAATTAATTATCACTGGGATGGGTACTCACTTAAGTAAAAGTAAAAGTACAAACTTGGTTAAAATACACTAAAATATAAAATGTAAATCCAATCATCAATATATATACATATATATATGTATATATATATATATATATATATATATATATATATATATATATATATATATATATATATATATTTTATAATATTATACAAATAATATATACATAAAAAATATAAAATGTAAATCCAATCATCAATATATATGTATTTTGTATAATAATATAAAATAATATAAAAATATAAAATGTAAATCCAATCATCAACATATATATATATATATTTTGTATAATAATAAAAAATAATAAAAATATAAAATGTAAATCTAATCATAAAAAAATATATATTTTGTATATTCTACAAAAGTAAAAGTATAGCCTATCTTTATGTATAACTACCCATGTTATTAAAACATAATTATAATTATTTTTAGATGAATGTATCTCATCTTAATGGTGCAGCTGGTGAAGGTTGGACTACTGGTCGTTTGACAGCATTGCATTGAGGGACGTCGTCGTCATCTACTTTTAGTTTTTAATAGGTTCTTAAAACGTATTTGTATTCTTTGAGATAGATATTTCTGTATTTCAGTTGTTTCATTCGGTCCAGGATTATTCAGGGTTTCTAGAGGAGCCGTGGGATTCATTTATTTGATCCTATGTGCGGCAAGCCAACAGGATTTTGGTATCGAATGGACATAAACCAGGAGGCCACAAAAACTATTTTGGCTTAAAAAGTTGCTGCATGTAGCCAAAATGAATTGACTACTGTGTATAAAACTATACAAATCTTCCGCACTTCTTTTAACTTCGGGTTATTCAAGTGTTCAGACTGGCATCAGAGAAGTCTTAATTCCACGCATTGGCCACGATGAAGGTCGCCTTCAAAGCATGGAGCTCTTCCTGGGGCCGTGGCCCAATAGCAAGGCTCTATCCAAAGTTACAAAACACACACACCAACACCCCTTTTAACCCCGGGCCCCACACTACACTGCATACAATCTTCCCACTTTATGGTTTTAAAAGACACATGCAAAGCATTTAGAGCGCATGGTGTTCCCTTGCTGTGGTCTAAACACCATTGTGTGTGTGTGTGTGTGTGTGTGTGTGTTTGTGTGGTTTGTGGTGTGTGTGTGTGTGTGAGTGTGTGTGTGTGTGTGTGTGTGTGTGTTGATGGCAGATGGCGGGATTTAAGCTGCATTAATCAGTGTTATGATCAGCCAGCAGACTGAAACACAACACCTCTACCACAAAGACCACAATAATACTACTACTGATGTACTGCGGAGGCTGGTACACAGTGGCTGCACTCTGAGTGTAATTAAAACACAACCACATGATGTTTTAATTAAGATATTTATCCCCAAAAAAACAATAGAGACAGGTGAGCTTTTTACACTAATGTTTGCCATTAAATTTAAAGCATCCTGCATTGTTACTCAACACCTCGTTGGTTTTGTTCTTTGCAGGATAAACAAATAAATAGTTTCTATTCTATTTGAACAGTTTAAATCTTTACACCAGACTTTCTCTCATTATTATTCCACTTTAACATGGAGGCTAAATGGTGGGATATGGCCACCATATTGTCCTAGTTGACACACACACACACACACACACACACACACACACACACACACACACACACACACACAGCAGGACATAGTGTGTATGGTGGGGGGCTCTCATGCATAAACAAGATCATTTTCATAAATTAAGATCTTGCCTGCAGAACGAACATCTGTGCCCTTCATACACACACACACACACACACACACACACACACACACACACACACACACACACACGCACACACACACTTACAGTGATCCTGGTTTTGTCCTTCCGTCGGTGAGATAATGTTGTTAACGTGTCAACGGGGTTTTCTCTGTGAGGAGACGTGTGTTCATCAATACTCTGAACCCGAAATCCATCAGAAAACTTTCAGCTTCGAGTTTTTCGAGCTTCCTTCTGATTCACGACGGACGTCTGCAGGTTCGTGAGCTGGTTCTCCAAAAAATATTAAATATTAATCAAGCTCACTGCCGTTTGTCGAGCATCTTTTGACAGCAGCTGTGTGGAAACGTTTAACTATGATTCATTATTATTTTTAGCTGATGATTATTTTCTGGATTCATTGTTCCGGGTATTTAAATTCCTTTCTTTATCCGACCGGCCGTCCAAAACCCAAAGATGTTCAATTTACTATCAAAGAACACGAAGAAGACACATATTCACTTTTAAACCAGTGCAATTAAAGCGTTGATTATGAAAATACTATTACAATTTACATTACAGCTGTAACTTCTCCAATGAAGATATGGTTTATTATTATTATCACAAATGTTTGTGCTTTTGACATTCACTATCAATTAAGTAATCGGTGAATCATTCAATATTTAGCACGATCAAAAATATAGATGAACGTTTTTTTTTATACATCGCCTGACTGCTTGGATCTTTCTGTTTTCCGCGTTTAAAATGTGTCATGCAACATTTTTTTCATATACTTGAATACTGAATTTGATGAAGAGCTAAAGTGGAAGGAGAGACCGAGGAGGTCCTCCGTGGTGCCGATGAACAGAGTCTCTCGTTTTGAATCACATGGAATTCCCTTTAATGAAAGGCCTTTATAAACATCTATCTTATAAAATATGAACAAGAGTCACATGAAAAGTTAACAGAACGCTACGGGAACGTTAGAAAAAGCAAAAAGTAAAAACCACGTGAACAACAGGAACATCTCGGCCCCGGAGCCCCCGGCCTGGCGCCGCCGCACACACCCAAAAATAGAGAAATCTTTATTCTTTCAACATTTGGAATTATCGACTGAGTGTCGCTCAGGTTCGAACACGATTGCATAGTTAACTCCAGATTATTGCTCATTGATTATTGATTATTTTTAAGTGATAATAAGGATAATAACGAGACATTCAGAGAGCGTCTCCTGCGGGACGGAGCGCGACAGAGAAGGTTACATCGTCGCCGTCACCGTCGCCGCCCTCGGGAGGAGGAGGAGGAGGAGGAGGAGGAAGACAGAAAGAAAGGAAAGACAGAGAGAAGGACAGCTATGAAACGACATGCATAGAACCGTCCGTCGCTCTAGATAACGTCTCCGTGTGTCTCCCTCTCGGTCTTTCCTCGCCCTCCTCCTTCAGGAGTCGTGGAAGATGGCGTTCAGCTGGGCGTTCATCATCCGCTCGTGGTGCGTGTGTCCGTCAAAGCCCATCAGCCCGTCCACCTGCAGCTCGCTGCACCGCGGGTTGGGCCCGCCGCCACCGTAGATGGCGGGGTGCCCACTGCCGCCGCCGCCCCCGCCCGCTCCCCCGTAGTGCGCGCCGAAGGAGAAGCTCTTGTCGTAGTCGGCGGCGGCGGCGGCGGCCTCATGCTTGAAGGACGAGAAGTTCCCGTTGATGCTGAGCGGCGGGCTGAGGGGCGGGTCGAACGCCGGGCCGTCCGACGCCAGCACGCCGTCGAAGAAGGGCTCCAGCGGGCTGTAGGGCTGACCTTTGACCTGGTGGAACGCGTGGGACGGCTCCATGCTGCCGTAGGGCGGGCTGGGCAGGCCGGCCGTCAGCCCCGGGCTCTGGTAGGAGTAGTGTCCGGGGTAGGCGGCGGCGCCGGCCGGCGGAAGGTGGGCCGGCAGGTCGGGCGTCTGCTCCGGCAGGAACGTTCGGGGGTTCAGCTGCAGGCAGCCCGCCACCAGGTTGGTGGTCGGCTGAGACAGACCTGAGAGCGGAGAGACAACCGTCATGTCCAATTCAGCTTCAAAACACACAGGACTACAGGTTTTATTTGGTTTAGCAACATTTCTAAATAATAAAACCTCCCTCCAGTCGAAGGTTGGTGGTGATGATCGGCGTTTCTTAATTCAAAGTACACGACTACAGACTTGTGTTCTTTTGGAGTCTGGACTCCAGAGTCTGGTCTTGGGAGTCCAGACTCCGGAGGACGGGAGGACGGTCTTTCTGCGATGGGACCAGCAGCTGACTTGATGACGTCACCACATCAGCTGTTCTTGCTCCTGAGTTTACTCTAATTATTCACTGTAAATTATTTTTTACAGGCAAATAAACAAAACAACCTAAAATGACATTCCTGACTTAACAACAGTAGTATTTATTACAAGTCAACTGTCAGTAGTTTATTTTCTCCTCCGCTATTGTTTCCAGTTGCTGGTGAAATGCATTCTGGGATACATGCTGGCCAGAGTACGCACAAGACTCCTGTGATGCATCCTGGGTAAAGTGGGAGGTCACATCAAGTCACATCCGGGCATTTTGACCGTGCTTTGCGAGGAGCGAACTTTGAATGTGAACATGTACCCGGGCTGAGAGTGATGACGAGACACGAGTCACGAGGACACAAGTCGAGGAAAGGACACAAGTCGAGGAAAGGACACAAGTACGCTGATTGAGAAACGCCGCTTGTTTCCCCTCCTCTTGATATGAGCGAGCGGACCCCCGGCGGGCCCAGGAGGTCGTGGTTCTGAGGGGACACTGACCTTTGCAGAGCGCCTGCACGAAGCTCATGAGGTCGGGGGCCTTGCCGGAGCGCAGCACCTCGCTCAGGGCCCAGATGTAGTTCTTGGCGAGGCGCAGCGTCTCGATCTTGGACAGCTTCTGGGTTTTGGAGTAGCACGGGACAATTTTCCGGAGACACTCCAGAGCGTCGTTAAGCCCGTGCATGCGGTTCCTCTCGCGGGCGTTCGCCTTCATCCGACGGACCTTAAACCTGCGGAAGCACAGAGAGAATTCAACGTTAGCCGCCCCGTCAGTTAGCATCAGTTAGCATCGGTCATCAGTTAGCATCGGTCATCAGTTAGCATTAGTCATCAGTTAGCATCGGTCATCAGTTAGCATCGGTCATTAGTTAGCATCGGTCATCAGTTAGCATCAGTAAGCGTCAGTTAGCTAATAAACTCCCGAGGCACGAAAAGATGCAATTAAAACCCAGCTGGTGTAATTGGGCCGTTAGATGAACAGGTTGCTAACTTCAAAGAAAAAGAAACTGAACCCAAATTAAGATAAAAATGGGAGGATCGGTCCGATACGACCTTCAGGGAGGACACGGGGAATTCCTCAGGATTCACACTGTGGGGGGTAACAAAGGACTTAAGACGAGGAGCCGTCCCTGACCCCCTGGCGTTGGATTGATGTCCAATACTATGGATCAAAATCTCGATGACTAGAGAGGAGGTTGTTTCAACGATTGTGACGCCGTGTCGTGTTGTGGCCGTCGTCCTTGTATTACGTGATGAAAGTAAATGTGATGAAGAGGAGGGCGACGGGTGGGAAAAGTTGCTCAGATACACTGGCGGACTGATTTGTGTTAGTCGAGTTATATTTTTTAATAAAAACATTATAGCTCATAACTCAGACCATGAGAGCCGGACGACTGCTGAGGCTTCTGGGTAATGAATCACTGGTCAATAGTTAAACAACATTTTTTTTCCATTATCATCAAATAACATAGTTTAGCTCAGACTGGATGATGATATTCCCAGTCCTGACCTCTGATGACCTCTGATGACCGTGTGACGTTTCCTCTAGTGCCATCCACAGTACGAACGTTACACTTTAGCTGAAAAGACTATATATATATATATATATATATATATATATATATATATATATATATATATATATATATATATTTTTTTTTTATTTTATTATTATTATTTTTATTATTTTTATTTTAAACGCTGTTAATCTCCTTCACCTCTGAACACGAGCCTTCGTCATCTTCTTCTTCTTCGGCCCTCGCCTCTTGGGTTTGTTCTCGCCGTCGTCCTCCTCCTCTTCCTCCTCATCGTCCTCCTCTTCGTCCTCCTCCAGATGCTGGAGGCCGTCCTCCTCTTCTTCGCCTTCTCCTTCTGGCCCTCCTTCCATGGGGCTGTGAAGCTCCTGCTGCTCCTCCGACTGCACAGACTCCTGCTCCTCCTGCACGGACCTGGTCATGATGCTGATTCGCTGCTTCAGAGGAAAGAAAACAGAATAGAAAACATCAGAAAACTATTCAAAACTCATAATCACACTTAATCTCTGTACTTTATTGAAAGAAAATAATCTACGTGCCTGGTTATAGTACACAACATGTTCTCACTTACAGTTTGAATAAATGTTGTAATACATTTATAAATGATCTACTTATTTGTTGTAGCTTTTTTATATTTTAATGAACAGGTGGCATTCATTTTTAAATGGTAATGATAACAAGACGTTATTATTATTATATTATTATTATTATTATTATTAGTTTTATAAAATAAATAAAAATATTTTAATTTGTTTTGCCCCTAAATATTTTTTGCTCTTTGGATTTAACTTTACAATGTCATAATGGATCATTATTTATTATTATAAACCATATATACATATACATGTATGTGTTTATTGAATGATGAAGAGATTTATGCCCATGGGATTGTATTTCATTTTCTTGAACGGAGGAATATATACGGAAGGATCTTCATACTCGTATTTGCTTTAAAATGAAATGAACAGAAACTAAAACAAATA
Source organism: Liparis tanakae (assembly GCA_036178185.1). NCBI lineage: Eukaryota > Metazoa > Chordata > Actinopteri > Perciformes > Liparidae > Liparis > Liparis tanakae. Next base: position 10,480,775 of record CM070107.1, read on the forward strand.
TATTACTAAGCTGCTCTGATTCATTACTTATTAAAAAAACTTGTTTATTTTATAGATTAATTTTATGCTTCAAGTTCATAGTCTAATTAAAAACGCCCAGAATTTCACGGTAACGGAGAAATAAACGGGAGGCCTTGAGCATGAATACAGAAGACGGAGAACATTAAGCAACGTTTTGCAAATAAAGACACTTCCCTGCAGAGTTAAGTCAATTTAAAATGTCACACATTCGACGTGGACGGCTTAACAATAAGTTAATAACAACATTTTAGATTTGACCTAATTCAATATAAAGTAAAACAGACTTCAGTTTGTTTAGACCTTGCTGAAATATGTAGTTTTGCTCAGTGAAATCAACAGATTTAAATCTGTTTAACAGAAGTGAAAATAAACTCCGTTCAAAGAAAACCTTCAAACGCAACCAGTCACCGTTCCTTAATGAATTAACTTTTTAATAATGAGTGTCATAATTATGGTAATGAGTATTATAGCCTTCCCGCTCCCACTCGGTCCCGTGCGTTCAATAGAGACAGGTGTAGGTGAGACATAAGAGACACGAATAACTACAAATAACTGAATAAAGGCACAGAAAAAAATACGTTTTTATTATGTTGTATTAATTAATCGAATAAACTTCTGAGGGCAACTATCGGAGTTTTAAAAAGTCTATTAACATTTAAACAAAGCAATATAATACAAAACAAATCAGACTTTGTTTAGACTGTATACGCTAAATAGTTTTCATATAGAATTATTGAAAAACTGATTTTGTAATCAGCATTGATGGATCATTAATTTGGGATTAATTAATCCTAACTGTCATCACCAAGGTTACATAGATCACAATCAAAGAAGGAATGTATCAATCAGGTGTGAGTTGCTATAATCTTTAAAAGAAGAACCCCGTACCTGTTGTGGCAAGCCGCTGTTCGTCAGATCGCACGCATCCCGCGCGCTCTGTGCGTGTCCGTGCGTGACTGTGCGTGATCCGCTCTGAGCTTTCTGAGGCGTGTGTGTGTGAGGATGCTGCATTTATACTCAGCACCACACACCCACACACACACACAGACACACACGCACAGACGCACACGCACAGGAGGGGGGTAATTAGCATATCGAGGCCACACCCTCCCGGCACGCGCCATATGGTACAAACGTCATTAAAACGGCCCCGGGGATCACGTGACGAATCCATTTGTAAGAGCCAAAAGTCTCTCTATCTATCTCTCTCCCTCCCCCCCACTCTCTCTCTCTCTCTCTCTCTCTCTCTCTCTCTCCCCCTCTCTCTCTTTGTGAGGAAAAGTTGACCATCTGTCGCCACGTACACGCATGCGCACCGCGCAGGAATATCATGCACATCTTGGAAGGTGCGCGATGATTATATGAGTCTGTAAAGGTTTACCATAATTGTTATTGAATGTATACAAATATTGAAAATCGAAATGCATTCTGGGTGTATGTACACCTACTTCAATGGGAGTTATTGGTGATCCAGGTGCAGGTTACAGATTACAGGTGGAGATGGGGTCCGAATGCTAATTGTCTGGTGCAGGTTTCAGGTGTGTCAAAGTCTGTTTCCTCTGTTTCCTCCCACCTTGTACCTGCACTCCACCTCACCTTCTCACCTCCTCACCTCTAACCCCAACCAATGATCTCCCTGCCTGATACTGAGCCCTGTGCACCTGTGGAGCTCTTTGGGTCGATATTGAGCCCCACAGTCTCAAGAGGTGGATGTTGGTCCATCACCAGTTCTGTCCAGACTGAAATATCTCAACATATCTCGACATATCTCAACATATATGTAACAATGGGTTGATTTTCGTGAGATTTACAGATATTCGTGGTCCCCAGAGCTGAATTCTCACGATGTGGGTGATCCTCTGATATTTCCTTTTCCCCACCAGCATTTTGGTATTTTGGTTGATTTTGAGAAATATAATGATTAGCATTGGATGAACAGACAGTTAATTATTTTTCAGACGTTTGTGTTCCCCACAAGATCAATAGTAATAGACATGAAATATATTTCAATGAGATTTGCCATTGCACCACCGTAATGTCAACGTTTGAATCCATTACACGCAATCATGAGGTTTTGGGTAAAATGTCCCATGGATGGATTGATTATGAATTTAGTATTTAAGTTCCCCTTAGAATGAATTTTAACAATGTTAGCACGTTCCCGTGTCACAGGAGTATTAGGGTGGACCCAATAACACGACTCAAGAGACAGAACAGGAAATAAGGATCTTTACTCTGAGTACCGCAGGAACAAAACAGGCAGAAACAGACAAATACAACTTGTATCTCTAGAGGACTTATTCAGGAAGAACACAAGACAATCTGGCAGAGGACAAATGAGGGGACCTCAGTATAGAGAGGGACTAACAAGGGAATGGGCAACAGGTGAGACGGGCATGAGGCTCAGGTGAAGGTAATGAGGGACTAACGAGGGAGTGACCAGAGGCAGGTGAGAGAACAGGTGAAGGGAATTGGACTAACAAGGTGGGAAGCATGATGTGGAACGACGTGCTAGTTAATGAAACAGGATGAAAACAACTAATAAAAGGAAGGAGTGGAGCTGAACTGTTACATCCCTCAATATTACACAGAATGACGTTCCATAATTTGGTGTTTGACAAATGAATATTTGAAAAATAATGATAGCAACCTCCGGCTCTACAGGGGGTGACTCCTCCTTCCCTCTTCATCTATTATCATTTACAGGGGTTTACGGTCTCAATCTGTAGTTTCAAGTCTTCTTCAATACAGCATGATGTTCATTTAGTAAAGTGTGGTCCATTTAGAGTCCAATAGACCAGCGAGGTATAGGCTTGAGGGCGGGGCTACTGTGATTGACAGAGCTCCACATCCCAAATATGGTCACTTCCATTTATCGGTTGCAAAAAAACCCAATGTCCGAAAGATAGTGACGGTAAAATTACGCAACTTCAAAAACGTCAGTCCACAAACCAACGACGTCACGATGACAACGTCAAGTTCTTAGATACCGTCTACGATTTCAAAGTTAGCTCGTAGCGGGTTGGAGGAAATGAGTGGGCGTGGCTTATTGAGGCAGAAGGAGGGGCTTATCCCATCCGTCCACATCCACTGAGTCAGGTCGTGTTTCTGACCAATCGTAAAGAAGCAGCGGACTTTGGACCAGGCGGTTCTCCAGTGAAGAGGTTGCTATGGTGATGCTAAACTGGTCGCTAGGAAGTTACCAGGCAACTCCAGAGGACCGGCGTGTCCGTCCCGTCAGCGTGGATCCTCTCACAGATAATGGTTAACGCTAAATCAATCCACCGGTCCCTTCAGGGCTAATAAATATGTAACTTATGAACGCCGAGGATAACATGGAATAATATTTACTTTCTAAGAAGGCCAACTTTATAATGTGGAATACATAACAAAGAAACATAAATCAAAAGGTTTGTTTTCTCATAATGTTTCGAACAAAACAAACAAAAAACATCCTGTACCTGTACTCCTAATCCCAGGTGGCCACAGTGTTGCCCAATTCATAAACAAACTAGAATGGGCACTCGGTAGAGCGCATACCTTTGCATATCACAAGATTGAATTGTGAACAATTTGGCACTAGTTTCACGCAAATCGGATGCCAATTAACCGAGATATCGCAAATTTACGTTTTTCACCTTTTTGTGACCTTGACCTTGACCTTTGACCCAATCACACCCAAAACCTATCGATTGTTCCTTGGGTCATGACCAATCATCCCACCAAGTTTCATAAGAATCGGCTCAGTTTTGTCTGATTTAGACGAATAACAAGTTTTTCACCTTTTCGTGACCTTGACATTGACCTTTGACCCAATCACTCCAAAAAACTAAGCGATTGTTCCTTGGGTCATGACCAATCATCCCACCAAGTTTCATAAGAATCGGCTCAGTTTTGTCTGATTTAGACGAATAACGGACAAACGGACAAACGGACAAACGGACGGACATATTCACAAATAAATACACGCTGGCCAAAACATTACCTTCTGCATTTTCAATGCGAAGGTAATGAACACACCAAAATAAAGTACACTGAGAAAACAACAACAAATAATTAAACAAAACAAAAGAAAAATCTATTCTAATATATAACAAAATCAAAAATAAGTAAACATATAGAATAATTAAATTATACTAAATGTGAACAACATAACAAAATACTAACATCCAATAAATAACAACGTCAGAACAGAACAACAGACGTGTCACAGTTTGATTTAACGACTTCCAGTCAAAACAAAGCTGGAAGTGGCTTTGAATATATTTACATGAACAGTTTCAACGGATGAAGACGTCCAGAGAACGTAAATCATTCCATAGACGTGTGTCGGGGGAAAGAAACGAGAACAGAGAAGAGGTAACGCTTTTGATTAAAAAGCAGAGAGGTGACCACCATGTGTGTGTGTGTGTGGAGAAGGTCAGATTAACCTATTCATAAATAGAAGGAAGCAGCCAATGAAAACTCAACACACACACACACACACACACACACACACACACACACACACACACACACACACACACACACACACACACACACACACACACACACACTTACGCAATACATACAGTGTCTTATATAATGATTAACTTTAAATCATTTAATCTTTTAGATATCATTTTACTTTAATCTCTATCCATCTAGAAGCAGTAATACACATTCAATAAATGGTTTATAACACACATTAGTGTCTCTATAAGCAGATACACATAAAGCATTGATTTAATGGTTAGTAAATTCTCCTATAATGACATATTTTTTATTATAACAACAGTATTTTACTTTCTTGTTATTCATCATGTGTTTATTGCAGCTTGGGCGCCCACATAGGAGTTAGAGTTAATTAATATACATATATATATATATATATATATATATATATATATATATATATATATATATATATATATGTGCTAACAATTACATTATTACATGTCATTTAGCGGACGCTTTTATCCACCATTTATCAAATGTTTATGTAGTAAGGTGTTGTGTATTTGGGGGAACCCTAAAAAAACACTCACATTTAAAAGCCGAAAACACCACAAAAGATAAAACAAAAATATCAGAACAAATGAAACATTGAATTTATAAGAAAAAACCTTAAGACCATAGACACCCTCGCACCTGAAATATTAAACTATATAGAAGTAAACAGTGTTACTGAAAACTCAAGAATGTATACATAAATATATTTGTATATTCATCTAATATATATATATATATATATATATATATATATATATATATATATATATATATATATATATATATATATATAAAGATAACAATCTTTTAGAGTTTTAACCATAAGGGACAAATAATTGTAAAAATAAAGACGATTGGCATTTAAATAGAAAAAGTCAGTGTCATCCAGTACAGTGAGTTATGTGAAACGAAACAGAACATAAATAGACACCAATAGACACATTAACTTTCATTCCGGTGTGATGTGTGTGTGGTTTGAAGGTATACGTTGTTTGGTATCAATCCATTTAGTTTAACTTTCTGGAATAACCTTTAATAGTGCAAGTAAAGGTTTCTGTGTCTGTTTTCCTGTTGACGAAATTACCAAACGGGTATAATCACGTTTTAATAGCATTACTGTGGTTTACGTTCAGATCACTAAAGCTTCGTATTTGATGGAGCTGTTGGATCTTCACGGATCATTCACAGCAGCGTCTCATTGAAAGACGGTGTTTAGTTCCACCTGGTGGTTGGAGTTAAGCACTGCAGGTAAAAAGTCATGTCACAATTTCTTTATTTTTATTTTTTTATTTATGACAATTATGAATCTATCCATCTGCATTTATGTATCTATCTATCTACCCCTCTTAAAACATTACATTATTTTATTAAATTTACTAATGATTACTTAATGATATCACTTTCTAAAGTCACTGTTTCTGCTGCAGCAACTCACACATGAGGTCTGGATGATCTGGATCGTAAAATATGCCGACTACCAACTACGCGATGAACCTGCTGAGACTCCTCCCACTGCTGAGACTCCGCCCACTCCTCCTCTCTACCTCCATCTGCCTGATGGATGGTGGAGGTCTGGATGGTGGAATATGCCGACTACCAACTCTTCATCCACTCTGTGGTATTCATTGTGTTGTTCCTGTTTTTTAATGTATGTGTAATGATTCCTTCTGGTCACATGACATCTATGACACCTGTCCATCCTGGAGAGGGATCCTCCTCTGTTCTCTCCTGAAGGGTTCTTACCTTTTTTCCCCTGAAGGGTTGTTTGGGAGTTGTTCCTGATCCGATGTGAGGTCAAAGGTCAGGGATGTCTATATATACAGATTGTAAAGCCCTCTTAGAAGAAATTTTAGAAAAATGGTGAATTGTGAAAATGGGCTATACAAATAAACTGCATTTAATTGAATGACACACCTTGTATTTAACAACAGCAATATTCTCCAACAATGATAGCATTAATTTGATCAACTTTTAACTGTATTTCACATTTATTTTGCATTGTAAGTGAAACATTCTTCTTCATCGCCCGTCCTGTGCGCACCCAGTCCGTCCACCAGGGGGCGCCGTTTCGCAGCCCGCCGACCCGCCGAGGACACGCCCCCTCTCCTCCTGCAGGTTTCAGGAAGCGGAAGCAGGAATGTTGGTGTGTTTTCAGAAAAAGTTTGGACAAGTTTGACAGTTTGGGAGCGGAGACGTAAACCGCGGGGGGAAACATGTCGGTGAGTAACTCCACCCGCTCACCGGGCGGCTCTCTCTCTCTCTCTCTGCGGGGAAACGCGTCCGGGCTGCGGCTGCGTGGATTCCAGAGGCACGGAGAACTTACGGCTGTCAGGCGTTCGTCCTGCGCGTCAAACCCGAGGAACCCTGAACAGGACGAACGAGGAGAGTTCGACCCGAAAACAAGTCGCAGGGGAAACCTCGAGACACGTGGGGAGTTATAATAACGAGACTTAACTTTGAATTAAATATGCCGATATTTAAAGTGAGTGAGGTACGCGTCATCATATGTATTGCAGCTTGATGATGGACGTGCATTCAATCTACTAAGTAACGTGTACTTTAGGCTACACGCCGCTCTTTTATAATCTGGATACTTCTATTATATGTTATATACATCTCCCACATCTTAACCTTCCTGTTGCCTTTAAATGTATAACATCTTTTAGGCTCGGGGTCAATTTGACCCCAGCAGTTAAAACCTCCAGAAAAAGATTAGAATGTATATTGTTTCCCAAGTTTAAGTGTCAGGTACTTTATGTTTGTTTGTTGACTACCTAAATAGCCCTTTAAATAAATAAAAAAGATGATTTCTTATATGTTTTACACGGTGGAAAACAGCCTGGGGTCAAATTGACCCTAAAGAACACCGATGTGTACAAGTTGGGTTCAGGACATTGAAAACACATCGTCATGTGAATGTTATGTTTTCACAGTCGTTCCCAATAAATTAGGAAAAGTCAAGGAATATGAAGCAAAAAAGAAAATGTTAATAATTTTTTTAGAGACATCAAACATTGAATGGGATCAAATTGACCACAAAGGTAACAGGAGGGTTGAGTTACTACCTAAGGAATGAAGAGTTTCACATTCAAAACCACCAGATAACCTCTGAAATATCAAGTTTATATATAGTTAGTGTATTTAATTGAATGTGTACTTCTGGTTTTAATGCGTGAAGATTTGGCTTTCGGCAATTGTCACGACACTTTTCACTATTTTCATTCCATCACTGGTGAACGTTGAGTTTGTTGTCTTTTTTTCCAGCGGGGTGTGTATAACTTTACTTAAGGAAATGATCTGAATACTCCACCCCTGCATTTCAGAGAGAAATACTGCACGTATACAGATTTTCAATCATGTGACCATCTTCTAGATTAAGATGATGCCTTATTAGAATAATCTTCCCGACTACAACATTAAAGTACTGCTGTGTTGATACGTAAGGAATTATTATCCCAATACAGTTGTATGACAATGACAGCGGACGTTGCATAATTTGCTCCTTTGATATTTAATAATATATCCTCATATCTTTAGTTTTGCACTTTTTAAAAGCAGGACTATTACTGTAGTTTATATAGTGTTGTGGTATTACACATTTTCTTTTTACAGTAACTTATTTGAAAACTTCCTCTACCGTAGAGGATGTTTTCTAGATTATTTAAAATTGTATATTTAATCTACCGATATTGTATCGATTAATCCTGGCACCCTTTTACTTATACGTCAAATTAATCACACTACACTGTAAACATTGCATTAGCAGTAAATCTACTATTGTGCGGAATATTATCAGTAAAATGTACTTAATGCATCAAAAGTACATTATTAGCCAATTATCAGGAATGCACAGACTGTTTTCTGCATCATATTTTCATATCTTAGGCCTTTGTGTCTTAAATGTGAAACCCTAGCAGTAACGCTAATGATGGTGCCTTCAGGTGACTGTAGTGCAGTAAAAAATACTGACATGAACGCACCCCTTTGTTAAAGAACAGCCGCAGTTTGTCTTAAAGCGATAAGACGTTTTTTTTCTCCCGTAATACAACCGGCTGCAACTATTTATTATTGTCATTACTGAAGCATTCATTTTGGGTGTACATTATTCTATATATAGCCACACACACATGTATTGGCAGCATCTGTACACAATATGGCACACCTTGTTTAATTTATGAGCTCCTCGATCCAAAAACCGAATGTAAAAAATTCAAAACATCAAAACAATAAATTGAAGTGCAACTGACAGAATGCTGCCACTCCCAACGTTGACATGAGGACATCAGCTGATTGTTTTCAGAGAGGATATATCACTCTGTTGAAGTTCTACACAAAAACTACACAAAAACTCAAGTTCACTCTTGATTGTACGGTAATGTGACAGAGATCCTTTAAAAGTAGTGAAACCACGAAAATCGGCATCAAAGGGGAAGGTCACAAATACTAAATGTTCAATAAACACACACAAGTATTATCAGCTCAGTGTTTGTTATCTTATCCTTATGCAGAACGGCGCCGTTCAGTGTTGTTCTTTTTTTTAATCACTATTAAAGCAAGAGCTTTTACTTTAACTAACAAAATAAAAGCATTTACTTTAACTAACAAAATAAGAGCATTTAATTTAACTAGCAAAGTAAGAGAATTTACTTTAACGAACAAAATAAGAGCATTTACTTTAACTAGCAAAGTAAGATTGTTTCTTTATGTAGAAAGTAACTACTATACAAGTCTAATAAATGTATTGGAGACAAAATTGCTTGATTCACTTCTTAATGAGTTAAATTAAAGGTTTAGTCTCAAAGAAATGTGAGAAATGCCAATAATAATCCTTGTTGATGTCTTTTAAAAGAGCTTGAATAATTGATACTATAATTGAACTCGATTCATAATCATATAAGAGTGATTAAAAAAGAAAAGCTTAAAGTTGTCACATTCACGGATGCTGAAACCAAATGGAATCTTAATTGACTTTCTTTTGCTTTGAGAATGATTCAAGCAACTGGCTTGATTTAGCGAACCACTCGCCTCCTCCTCCTCCTCCTCCTCCTCCTCCTCCTCCTCCTCCTCCTCGTGAACAGGTGGCGTTAAACAACACGGCACTGACGATGAGCGGACTCACCCGGGTTGAAGAGGAAAAAGTAGATCCCGAAGGATACAAACATGTTGCATGAAATGTATATAAGTGAAAAGTCATGGAAATCCTGGGAAAGTCATGGAAAAAACATAAATCATAACATTTTGGGAAAAGTCCTGGAAATGTGTTATAATCACATGTTAATTTACGCCGAGTTTGAAAGAATTAATATGTTTTTTAAAGAAAGACGCTCAAAATATAAGCCGGTGTTCTGTCATTTCATGCTACTTGTCAAGAACCGATACCTTGTGGTGTTGCGCATGCGCCGAGTCGATTTTCCGAGTTTTCTTTGACACGCCCATAAAGTTTTGCCACCCTGTCGATGCACGTCTGATAACGGGGAGTGACATCATCAAAATCCCGATTATTTCCCTAGTTAAAAGTACATTCAGCATGTATATTGTACAGGTAGTAATAATATGTAGTAATGACATGTAGATTAATGAGTGATAAGCAGTTGCTATTTCTTGTGTGTCAACAAATTATTGTAAACATGAGTTTGTTCACATTATCATAATAAAGCACTGGTTTATTATTAGGGTATTTAGTGTTGAAGATAAACACTTTAACAGTGAAAAGTGAAACATTGAACTTTGAAAGAAAAGCATATTTTGATAGTACAATAACATCCTATCAGATAGGGTAGCATGAATCGATACACACCTATCAGTTTATGCAGCGGGTAGCAAATTTTTACAAGGCAGCAAAAAATGACAGAACACCGGCGTACGCTCTCGATGTTCCACATTGTTCATGTTTATGCCGAGACGTCAGTTTGTTCATGAATATTTGGTTTAAAGTCCTGGAAAACTATCGGTCAAAATGTGTCAGAGGCCTGCACATAGTTTTCTGCCACTGCTCAATATGTCATGACTGAGGGAGAGCCTTTTGTTTCAGCGCCTCTTTGATGGTCCGGGGGAGGGGGAGGGGGGGAACATCCTGCAGGTTCACTGCAGCCCAGATGTAAACACGCTCCGCTCTCCCACTCTTCTTCGGTCCGCCCGGCCGGGGAGACGGAGCTCCGTGAGTTCGGGTTGCAGGAAAACGGACATAAAGTGTGCTTTCACTCGCACCTTCGTGACCAACCCCCCCCCCCCCCCCCCCCCCCCCCCGGAGTCTGTTTTTCGTCGTCCGTCTCGCAGACAGTCGCTGTAGCGTGACGCAAAGCAGAGAGGAGCAGAAAGTCCTCGACGTTTTTATAGCGGCGAAGGAAGCAATCCAGGTCCAGAGTAAATGTGCTAATGGCACACTGAAGGAGGAGGCTGCATGAACATGTCACTCCTGTAAAAGTAGGTCATCAGGAACATGTTAAAATATGCAGAGAGGTTCAAAGTTACAGATATTAAAGTTATACGATTATCAGTGCTCGTGCATTAATATAAAAGTTATGTATATATATATTTTTAATGATTTATCTTTACGGATTAATCTGCTGATTATGTCCCTGGAGAATCGATGGATTGGAAATAGTTATGAATCAGAATCAGTTTTATTGGCCATGTAAGTTTTCACAAACAAGGAATTTGACGTGTCGAAGTGACTCTGTGTCCTTACACAAAATATACATTACAACACAAAACAATACAAAACAAAACAATGTGTCTTTTGAGAGCAGGAGCATGAAGTCCATCAGGATCACAGTTTACTCCCCAGGAAGTCTGAACACGGCTCACAGACAGAAGTGATCATAGGGAATGTGGCTAATAATAGCCAACAAAGAAAAAACTCAAGATTGCATAATAAGGAGGACAACCATAACACACAATACGGTAACCATAAGGAGTCACTGACGGGGGTAGAGGGATGCTGGGGGGTGGGGGGTGGGGGGGAGGGGACACGAGCATGCAGCCAAATTTGAATGGGAACGTGTGAAGCAGGAAACGAGTGTTTCGGGTGAATAACTGAACAACTTCCCCTCTGAGATACAGAGAGATGGGAGGGATGTATCTAATTTTAGATTCTGAAGAGGAAGGTTGGGAAAAAAACAACAACAACAACAACAACAAACCCATCTACAGAGTGCCGTGAGCGAGTTCATCACGACACGCTTTGATACCCTCTCTTTGGTCCTCCTTCAGCTCTTAACATTGTCTCTGCAGCATCATGTCGGGAAGCGTTGGTTTGCTAGTTTGGTGGATTAAGATGTTTTATTTGCGATCACTAGGGATGTTGAGTGGCAGCATGCATTGTGAAGGGTTGATTCCATCCGGTTAAAAGATTAGAAGACTTTTGAAAGGCATTTTAAAAAGCTGCTTGTCTTTCCTCATTCCTAACTAACTATATTCTATGAAGTATGGAAGCAACCGGTTGCTTGGAATTCTTTTTTATTTTTGGCTTGGTTGACTTTATGGTTGCTACGCAGCAACAGAGACGGTCCGTTGTTATTTACGGAATCTCGTGTTGCGTAACGCTGTTCCCTTCACACAAACCATTGGCCTCTTTTCTCTCTAATCTCAACCAAGTGGATGACTTTTGACCTGCAAATTCAATTCAGTTTATTTGTACAGCCCATTTTCACAAATAAAAAAAATGTCTCAGATTGCTTTACAATCTGTACACATAGACATCCCTGACCTTTGACCTCACATCGGATCAGGAACAACTCCCAACAACCCTTCAGAACAGAGGAGGATCCTCTCCAGGATGGACAGGTGTCATAGATGTCATGTGACCAGAAGGAATCATGACACACATTAAAACACAGGAACAACACAATGAAGACCACAGAGCGATGAAGAGTTGGTAGTCGACATATTCCACTATCCAGACCTCCACACTCCATCAGGCAGATAGAGCAGTGGGCGGAGTCTCAACAGGGCCATGGCGTAGTTGGTAGTCGGCATAATCCACGCTCCATCCAAATCATCTCATCTGTGCCGAAACTACAGAGAACGAATCAACAGCTATATTCATCATAGATTTATTGTTACGGTCACATCAAGCCCAACAACATGTTCATGGTTCAGGTTCCATATGTGTTGCTTTTAAGTTAATTTCAATCCATTGAATGTATAATCTTATAATCTAATTTGGAGGTTTGTACTATTGGTTGGACAAAAAGGTTATGCTCTAGCGATTCTCCAGGGAAATAAGATGTTGAACTGTTTGGCCTCCACTGGCATTTCATGAGGATGTTCATGAGAATCTTTTTTATTTACAAAAACGCACATTATATTTTTTCTTCTTCATAATAAATCCTGTTGCATTAATGACACACACTGCAGACACACACTACAGAAACACACTTAATGAAACACACTACAGACATACACTACAGACACACACTACAGAAACACACTGCAGACACACACTACAGAAACACACTGCAGACACACAATGCACAAACACACTACAGAAACACACTGCAGACACATAATGCACAAACACACTACAGACACACACTACAGACACACACACACACTGCAGACACACAATGCAGACACACTGCAGATACACAATGCACAAACACACTACAGACACACACACACACTGCAGACAAACACAACAGATACACACACACACACACACACACTGCAGACACACAAACAACAGAAACACACTACACACACACACACACACACACACACACACACACACTGCTGGTGGTGTTCCAGATCACCCGTCTGTGTTTATGTTCTCTGGTTTCCCATCATTTCTAAGTTAAATCGACACTCAGAAACTTTCAGCTCGTTTCAGCAAGACGATGCATCAATGTCAACAAACACGCCCCTTTGTTGTCTTTGTCCAACCATCAGAGCGTGGTAACCGTGGTAACTGTTCCTAAGACTCCCCGTCGGTGATTTGATGGACACTCAGACGTCTGACAAACCAGAAGTGGAAAAGCTATGTGGATTCTTTGCTGAAGTAAATGTCTCAACACCACGATGTGAAAGTGCTCTAGATGTTACTTTGATGCGAGAGACTTTAAACTGGTCTCCGTTTATTAGCTCCGTGACCGACATAAATAAACACGACCAGGCTGCTCCTGTAGTTATTCGTGATACTCGTCTCTGGGTCGGATCCTCTGTGAAAGCAGCTCGAGCGTCTCCGGTCCCGAAGGCCACCCACGGCTCCGCGTGCGCCGGCTGGGACCAGCACACCTGTGTCCACAGTGCACAGGTGGATCTATTTAAAGGCTTATTTCTCGTGGCGACCAAAAGCATGGCGTTGCATCACGCCGTCTGCCTCTTTGTGCTCCTAACGGGCGATCGGTTCGGTTTCTCGGTGGTGGAGAGGCTAAACTAGACAAACGAGAGAGGATTGAAAAAAAAATGGAGCTGTGAAACGATAGAAAATGTTCATCAAATTAATCACAGGTTTCTGTGGATTAATCATGATTGCACAAGCTGGCATCGGAGCTCTGGGGCGCGCGAGACGAAGAGTCGAGAAGTGTTAAAAAAAATATAACTACAACGGGCACTCGGTGGAGCGCAAACCTTCGCTGCAGCCTCTTTTTTGGTACTTGGCATGAGACTGTGGGGAGCTTGATGTCATGTGAACATGTTGGCATTAGTTGCATGCCAATTAGATAAAAATTGACCGCGCTATGGTAAAAAGAAGATGTTGACCTTTTCATGCCCTTGACCTTTGACCCAATCGATCCCAACATCTAATCAAATGGTCCCCGGATAATAACTAATCACCCCACCAAAGTTCATGCGATCCGGTTTAATACTTTTTGACTTATGCGAATAACACGCACACACATACAAATGAATAAATAAATACACAGCGGTCAAAACATAACCTTCCGCAGAATGCAAAGGTAAAAATAACGAACTGTTCCAAAAGGTAGGTGTGTGTGTGTGTGTGTGTGTGTGTGTGTGTGTGTGTGTGTGTGTGTGTGTGTGTGTGTGTGTGTGTGTGTGTGTGTGTGTGTGTGTGTGTGTGTGTGTGTGTGTGTGTGTGTGTGTGTGTGTGTGTGTGTGTGTGTGGCCACCTCGACTTCTCAGCACCCTTTCATCCCTGCAGGCTGGAACGTGCTGCTATTTATTTAGAGTTAATTTTAAGAACTCCATGAATCGGTGTTTCGCCCGTCAGCTGTGATTCATCCTGTTGATGGACTCTGTGTGGTTGTGATGTTCCGGCTGTAAGCTTCTGCTGTGCACGTTGCACTTATTTAGTGCATATTTATACCGGCTGTAGTTTTGCCCATTTTATTGATTGCATGTGTCACGTTCTTCTGTGTTGTATATGCTAATTCATAGATATCATAAGATATAATTACGTGATTTTTTTCTAATATATATATTAAATATGACAATTATATGTTTTCTCTTTGTAACACTGTTGTGCATTCTGCATACACTATTTCAGTAACTTAGATTTTGTGTTTTATTATTTGATTTGACTTGCAGATGGAACTAGTCGTGCATATTATTGTTCAATGAACCAATAAGTGAGATTCATTCTATCTATCTATCTATCTATCTATCTATCTATCTATCTATCTATCTATCTCTCTCTCTCTCTCTCTCTCTCTCTCCAGGTGTTTTACTTGTTGCTGATGTTTCTGTAGAGTCCTCAGTCTCCACTGACTGACTGACCTCGACCGGACACACACTCACACACACGCACACACACGCACAGGCAGACATGGAGAGTGGACCTCTGGGAATGGACACCAACATTGCTCCAGGTGGGTCATCTTGCATCAAGGAGAACTTTGTATCAGTGTTGATGTTGTGTGACGCGTCGTGACACAGAGGGAAGCCACACATTGTTCATCTGCACATCCCGCCACATTGCAATGAGACCAAGGAGGTGAAAACCATAATAAATGTCCCTTTTAAGAGTTGCAATCGTTAGCTAAAAGCGCTAAACATAAGTAACGAATATAACAAAATTATAAACGGTCAACAATTCATTATAAACAAACAAAATAATTAGTTAAAAAGTAGTAAGTAGACTAATAATAAGCTATATAACAGATATATAGTTGAATAATTAATTCTAGCTCAATCTAACAAATAAATAGTTCAATAATTAATTCTAGCTAAAAGTAACAGATAATAGTTGAATAATTAATTCTTGCTAAAAGTAACCAATAAATAGTTGAATAATTAATTCTAGCTAAACGTAACCAATACATAGTTGAATAATTAATTCTAGCTAAAACTAGCAAATAAATAGTTGAATAATTAATTCTAGCTAAAAGTAACAGATAATAGTTGAATAATTAATTCTAGCTAAAAGTAACAAATAAATAGTTGAATCATTAATTCTGGCTAAAAGTAAGTAACGGATAAAGAGTTGAATAATTAATGTTAGCTTAAAGTAACAAACAGTTTGAACAATTAGCTAAAAGTAACTGATAAACAGTTAGTCAACAGACACATAGGTCTGTTTATCCCTGGTGTTGGATGGTATTGCTTGATGCAACTCGAATGTCAAAGTGGATCAGAGACCCTCAGAAGAGCAATACACGCTGAGTCTTTAATGTAAAATGACATGTTTACATCAGTTGTAATGGTTTCCTTCAGCGTAACAGATAAAAAGTTGTAATAACGCTCTGTCTGTTACCTCGACATGCAGGACGCGCTGCCTGTGCTCAATGGGCTCGCCTCAGCTGCCGCGTGTTTGTATTGAATCAGTGGTTTTCTGTTCGTCAGGTTGAGTCTGCCTAACCTGATTGATGACTCAATAGTTCGCCTGCCAGACTTGCTGCTTGATCGGTCCTCAGGTCCCCGCGTGCAGTCGAACTGCAGCCTGGCCTTCCTGCGGCGCCAGGCTTGGGCCCAGAGCAAAGACTCCACCTGGCAGGAGTCGGAGGCAGAGAGCGGCGGCCCCGAGGGGCCCCAGAAGAGCCAGGGGGACGGGGGGGTACCGAGACCCTCGGAAGAACCAGGTCAGAGCGAGCGGTTGTTACCGGGGAGACATTCACGTATTCTACTCCTATATCTTCTGAGAATATAAAATGTCCTGCGATCACCAAAGCCGAGTGATAAACGGGGGAAACATTCCTCTACTTCAGGGTCAGGAACCTTTCTGACTGGGAATTACAGGAGTGGCGGGCCATATGCCGTCACCGGAAGAGACACATACGGCTCGCGAGCCAGAGGTTCCCGACCGCTGCTCTACCTGGTTAACTGACAGCATGCAAGCCTTCTTTAAGAACGGGCGACGTTCATTCCTATGAGTGTGCGTAACTTAATGGCTTTGGGGCTCCACAACGTTCCATGAAACAATCCTTTAATTTACGACGAACGCCTGCAGACCAAATGAACTGTCAGACCGCCGCGGCTGTACGTCGAGTCCTGTGCTGGTTTTCATATGTTATCAAGGAAACGCGCCAAATTATGGTCTCGATCCCACCAGAGGCGACCTTTAAAAACACGTAACGAGCAAAACCATTGATTTCCTGAAGATATATACAAGGTGCCACGGTTTTCTAGGGTTTTTAGGCGTGCATGCATCTGCTGAAAATCAGTTGTGTTTGCATTGTCGTTGTGAGCATGTTGACATGAGCGTTTAACTCGGACTACTGTAGCTTTGTTACATGACATCCTCAGAGTTGAGTCGGTCTTGTTTAAACATGCACGATCCTCTCGAGTCACTCAGGATTTATTTAGTTCAAAACAACTTTTTGTGGACATTCGTGGATTTGTTCATAAATTTATTGTAAAAAATACTGCCCAGAGGAACTTTGAGGATTAAGAGCCTGTTTACACGATGGGAAAACACATATATTCATGTGTTTTGGCCTTTCATTTACACAAAAAGAATTATCACGGAAAACGATAATTTCTAAAAACTCCGGCCAAAGTGGAGATTTCTGAAAACTCAGTTTTTGTGTTTGCGTGTGAACGAGGTCAAACAGAGTTTTAGGTTGTCAAACGTCACAGTATGTGACTAAAAATGCTTCACGTCATGTGAGCGTCCTATGGGACGTATGCGGACGGCGTATTTTTGCGGGTTCATATAAACAGAAACTATTTGAAAATGACCTTGTGTGTACAACGTTATTTTTGAAAACGGAGGGGGAGAAATATTCGTCAATATTCGCAGTCGTCTCACGGATGATCAGCTTCACTCAACCCTGAGGATCTCCTCAGCCTGACCCCAAACATCCATGAACTTGCATCCAAGATGCGACGCCAAGTATCCGACTCGTGTGCATCACAGAGCAGCTCCCTGAGCTTTAATCTATGTTTCCCGTCTTTTTCTTATATCACAGGGCACGCTCGTTTCTTCTTTGGAGGAAATTATTTTTGGGTTGTCGGCCTGTGGAAAAATGTCTTCATTAAAATGAAACAGCTGCAGATGGAGCCATAAGAAATTAATGTTACTGATCTTTCATTTTTTTCCATGTTTAACGTTGTTTTTATAGGCAATAACTTCAGCTTTGTTAGTTCCAAATTCAATATGTGCAATAAGTTCATTTCCATAAGTTTTGCAGTACACATTGAACCAGTCCGGCCCTCGACTTCTTTATTTTGTGTATTTGAGAACTCCGGTTCAGGAACAACTAGACTTAACGGTGAGGCACGGTAGTTCCCCTGGGTCTGGGGCCCTCAACCAAACACATATGGATGATATCATGATGTTTACATATGAAACTAGAACGGACACCCGGTAGAGCGCATACCTTTGCATATCATAAGATTGGGCGTTGAATTATGAACATGTTGAATAGTTGCCAATTGGATGTAAATTGGCCCCGCTATGGTAAAAATAAGATTTTGACCTTGACATTGACCTTTGACTTGATCGATCCCAAAATCAAATCAGATGGTCCCCGTATAATAACCAATCATCCCACCAAATTCCGTGCGATTCGGTTTCATAGTTTTTACTTATGCGAATAACACTCACGCATACAAATACACGGCGATCAAAACATAACCTGCAGTATTTTAAATGCAAAGGTAAATATTGATTGATTGGTGATAGATGGAACGATGAGGGGGGAATGAAAAGCTGCAGATGTTATTCAGCTGAGATGTCGGGTTGTATTCTAAAGTCTGGCAGCGCTTTAACACTTTTATAGCATGTTGTAATTACTGTGACAAACGGCCTCCGCTCCCTGTAACATGCTCCTCGTTCTCTCTGTGGCAGGGGGCGATCCGAACAACATCACCAGCTGGCTGATTGAATGCAGGTAGAGTCCCATTCGCCCCCTGATACGAGGGCCGTACTTACGTTATTTGATGTCCTGTTTCAGGCCGTTTGTCACATGTGTCGTGTCAGATTGATCATGACTTCAGAAATGTTGAATTCGGTCAGTTGAATTGAAAACAATCACAAAACTGATGAATAATTTAACTGATGTGCAGAGGGACGACTTAGTCGTTCATGGACTAGAATGTGGAACATATTTGACATGGTCCACATCATGGCTCACATCAGCAAACCCATAAATGTGTTGTTCTAGTGTTTTGAGGTGTGTGTGTGTGTGTGTGTGTGTGTGTGTGTGTTTAGTAGCAGTCTTATCGGCTGCTGACGTCAAACCACGCTGCTAACACCAAAGCACGCACACACACACACACACACACTGAAAGTGAGCAGAGCAACGCCCACAGATAGGGCACATGGAGCAGTCGAGACGAAGAAGGAGGGAAAGGAGCAGGAAGGATCCGACAGAGGGCGGAAAGAAAGGCAGAAAAAAGAAAGTCAACAGAGGGAGGGGTTTCCCCCGCTGTGTCAATACCGTTATCGCGGAGGGGCGCGGCATTCGCCGGCTGCCGCTCCGCTCTGACGTGTCCTCTGTAACGTTGCCGTGGCAACGCGAACGACGCAGAATCGCAGGTCGCTATAGCGACGGCCGCGGGACGGAGGCCCCGAGCCAACGTGGCTGCCGGTGAAAAGTAGGAGGAGCGGCCAACGAGGCGGCGCACGTTGCACAACCACGTGTGTGTGTGTGTGTGTGTGTGTGTGTGGGGGTTAGATGGTGGCAGGAAGTCGTGTCCCGTTGATAAGAGCCGGCGGCCGTGTGACAGGTTGTGTAACGGCTCAGTGTTCCCAGCGTCCGCCGCAGATAGAAGCTCAGAACGGGTAGCTAACGGCCACCATCAACTCGCCCGAGCAGCTAGTTGACCTGGGACAACTAGTCTGGTCAGTGGGACACCTGGCATGGTACCAACACACAGCCTGGGGGATTTAACTCTGCCTGGTCAATATGGGACTGCAGTCAGGAGTCCAGTCGGACCAGGAGTTAGCCTGGGATAGTTAGCCTGGGATTGTTAGCCTTGGATAGTTAGCCTTTGATTCACAGGCAGCTGACGTGGGGATCGTTATCCTCACTGGACAGACAGTTACACTGTGTAACTTAGACTTAACCTGAAAGTCAGCAAGCCTACTTTCTTTAGCTTTAGTCCGACAGACAGTTACCCTGTTTAACTTAGTTAGACTGACAAGCAGTTACCCTGTGTAACTTAGTTAGCCCGACAGGAACTTAGCCAGTGTTTCTTAGCCTAAGCCTCACATACAGTTAACCTAAGCTACTTAGCCTGACGAGCAGATAGCATTGAGGAAGCTGGCCTTCACCTGGCCGGAAGATAATGTTGGGATGGTTAACCTTTGCCTCACAGGTGATCAGCTTTTCCTTCACCTGCCCTGCAGTGAGGAGTTGGATTATTGGCTTTCTCCTGACTGGGAGATTATATTATTGGGAAAGTTCATCCGCTATCCCTCAACCGTTAGCGGAGGGCAGTACTTCACGCCGGCTAACGGGCATTGATTTGTTGTTTACGAGTCAAGCTTGTTTAACTTTGCCTACAGGTATTTTTAAACTAACTAAATGCATCAGTAAAACTAGAACGGGCACTCGGTAGAGCGCATACCTTTGCATATCACAACATTGGGCATTTAATTATGAACATTTTGGCATTAGTTGCATGCTAATTGGATAGAAATTGGCCGCGCTATAGTAAAAATAAGATGTTGACCTTGACCTTTGACCCGATCAATCCCAAAATCGAATCAAATGGTCCCCGGATAATAACCAATCATCCCACCAAATGTCATGCGATTCGGTTTAACACTTTTTAACTTATGCAAATAACACGCACGCACGCATACAAATACACGGCGATCAAAACATTTCTTTCCGCATTTTCAATGCGACGGTAGTAATGAGCATTGAAACACTGAGTTTGTGTATACAAGCGCACACACTGGCTTTCTGCTGATGCTCTTCATGGTCCATCCATGTGTCGGGTTGATGTCTTACTCCCGTCTCCTCGTGTGTCCTCCAGGACTCCCCTCGGGGCCTCTCTCGATGACCAGAGTGCTTCACCCAGCAGAGGTAATCCACATTGTCTCCGCGTTGTTTACATTGTGACGACTCAAACCTGTTGGGACACTTCAGGGGAACCGGGCTCACCACGAAATACTGAAAACCAGCATCACGAGTTTAAGTTGGAATTTGGTTTAAAGTTTTACGTCCAAAATGATTGTGAAACATGGTGGATTTGTTAAGGTATTTTAAGGTTTTTCTGTTTATTTGTGTGTGTGTGAGAACAGGAGCGCTGAAGAACGGCTGCAGCTTTGAAGATGACCTTTCACTGGGAGCTGAAGGTCAGTTCAGAGAATAACTCACAAAACAACCGAGATTACAGATCTGTGCTCATTGTTCAGAGGGTTCCACCTCAATCTAATTTAGTATTTCAACACACACCGCCAACTTAAGAAAGACTTTTATACAGAGGGCTGGGCAGGTGCACAGACATTTTGGGGGGCAGGTGCTCAAAAAGGGCACCCATCGCCAAAAAAATCTTGTATGACAGAATTAAAACATAAGCAGCAGGTCCTAGTCCTGTGTTTCCTCTTGGCGGGATTAGACGGCTAGTTTACATTTTCCTTATGAATAAATATGAATTATTACATGGCAACGACAGTACACAAGTTCTGATTTGCTATCGGGTAATAACTAAACTCCCCGTCAGATATTTAAATAAACATTTGGAGGGAATTGATTATAATAATTATAGTATTTTTTTATTAAATACGGATGAATCAGGAAAAAGAGGCAGTTTTCTCATCCAGGGCAAAAGGGGAGGAGCTTGAGCACCACTAGGGGTCTATCTGTGCACGTGCCTGCAGAGGGCAACCGATTTTAATAATGTATTATTACCCCAACAACCCCATTTATCTCTATCATAAATAATGCAATACCACATGGTGTTAAGATACGTTGACGGTGTGTTTTATCTGACAGGAACATGTTGAGTGTGCTGCAGGACAAGTGCGTTCCCTATCTGTTGTTTACGCGGTCCAACAATAGTTGCTCCACGGTCCAGTTTCAAAAAGATAGACTTGGAAGTCACCGAACATAAACCATCCACCCGTTTAGTTTGTGGTTATCTTCAGGAAGACTAATGTGCTAAGATGCGAGGTACAACGATATGTTACGGTGATAAGTTATGAGGTTAGGCTCAAGATTGAAGGTTCAGTTTTCGTGTCATTGCACAACTCTGCCAGTTAGAGCAGCTCATAAAAGTGTAAATGAGTGTCATGCAAAGATAATAGCATTGCTTTATGCAAAAGAAGATGGCCAAGGTTCCGTGAAACATTCACAGATGCGGTGCAATGTGTGGTAAAGTGTGCAATGTAGAAAACGTATCGATAACGTAACATCAGTGCAGACCTGTAGAGGTTGTGTGGCGTCTCAATAACTCATCAGTTGGGTTCAGGATGGCTTCAGAGGGATGAAGGAAAACATTGAAGAAGTCACAACTGTTTTTGGAGAGGGTGTACACTTTGCAAATATTATGAAAGGAGAGCAGTGAGAGGTAGAGGGAGGGAGGGAGAGACGGACAGAGGGAGGGAGGGAGGGAGAGACAGACAGAGGGAGGGAGAGACAGACATACAGACAGAGGGAGGGAGAGAGAGAGTCTGGCTAGGCAGTGAGTTGACTAAGTTAAAAATAACTATAATTATTATTTGACCATTTGTGTTTTGATGAAGCAGCTTTGACAAAGAGGACGAGTGATGCACGGCGACAAACCGCTGTGTCTTCATTCCGCAGCCTTTGTTGACTTTTCTTTTCGTTAAAAAAAAAAATCACTAAGGGGCGGAATGTACTGTGTGTGTGTGTGTGTGTGTGTGTGTGAATGTGTGTCATCATTCCTCTGAACTGCTTTGAATACATCAGTAATGAGTATTGTGTTAAACCACCCAACGCGTGTGTGTGTGTGTGTGTGTGTGTGTGTGTGTGTGTGTGTGTGTGTGTGTGTGTGTGTGTGTGTGTGTGTGTGTGTGTGTGTGTGTGTGTGTGTGTGTGTGTGTGTGTGTGTGTGTGTGTGTGTGTGAGAAGGGACAGCTAGTAGAATCTGAGGCTGAATAGATGCTAACTAGAAAGTGCATGAAATGCTGAAAGCTTGACGAGGATTTTTTTTTTTTTTTATATAAAAATGGGAAACTAACTACCTGCTGAAAAGTTTTGAAGTGTGAACTGAAGAACTGAAATGTGGAAAAGTTGGAAGCAAAACTGCGTCCTCAAATAATCCCAGACCTGAATTACAATTCAGGAAAATCAAGAGAGAGAGAGAGAAATACATAGCAAGGTATATAGAGAGCAGGGACGTGCGGTCAGGGGAGGCAGGTGAGGCAGAGCCTCACCTGTCATCATGAGTAAAACAAGTAAACAATAAGAAGTAAAACATTTATAATAATAACATCACATTTATATTAATATTTGTCCAACAATCTTTATGTATGTCTAACTTCGAACATTTTATAGTCAAAATCGCTGAATTTGTCTATTTCCTGTTCAAACACAGGATGAAACGAGAGGTGAGGCAGCAGCGAGTCGAGCCTCACCTCTGATTGCGCAATCCTTCACAAACTGGGTTGAGACATGCAATTGGCCCGTGCGGTTTGCCGTATTTCTGCATGTCGCCAATATAATGTTCACAGATAAATTAATTTGGCTTGATTTTCCACAGTCTGGCTTAGGTCTTTAACCATTCTAGTTTAATGTTTGTAAGTGACATATAAGTGACATATTTAGTTTCGCTGATGGGAAATAAAGCCGCAGTGAAAAGGCGCATGGTGAGGCACATAATATTCTGCCTCACTGCAGAGGGCGCTATTGAGCCAACTTGTTGCTTCTTCTTCTACGCTGAGGAACCAGACGAGTCAAGTCCGTTTGTTGTTGTATTTTGCTACGCCAGACCGCCAACATGGAAGAGGATTATATATGCAAGCTTACAAATGTCTCAAAACTGGACTTTCAGTCAAAAGTGGACGTGATTAACACAGGTAGACCAACGCCAGAGCCAAAAGGTTTGCTTCAAACTTTTAATGTACCGCTTATGCGGTAAGGCTGCGTGTTGTGTGGAGAATGCTGATGAGACATGAAATAACCAGTACCAATTGAATACGCCCCTTTTGGGTTTATATATTTGTAAATCTGACACTAAAGGAGTCAGTGCCTCACCAACCATGAACCTCACCGCACATCACTGATAGAGAGGTATATTAAGAGAGAGAAGGTAGTAGTATTAGCATTTGCAGTAGTCGTAGAAGTATTCTTGCTCACATTGCCAATACAACAATATAGATTTGACCCCATTATGTAAATGTTAACGCATACATGCAGGATGTTGTGCGTCATATAGAAACATTTACCAAACAGCTAATAGTCTGACTCTGAAACATATAAATAGGCTTAAAGGTACAAGAACTGATAATAATGCATCACTTTTATTTCATACCAAATAAAGACTAATGTTGAGGTCAGTGGGGTGTGACTTAAGATGTCCCCTCAGTTAATGACACACACACACACACACACATATACATATACACACACACACACACACATATACATATACACACACACACACATATATACACTCACACACACACACACACACACACACACACACACACACACACACCGACTGTGGGTCAGTGGTTAGCAGGTCTGTCTTTCAACCAGAGGGTTGGAGGTTCAATCCCCGCCCTAGTCGATTTGTCCTTGAGCAAGACACTTCACCCTGAGCTGCTCCCTGTAGCTGAGTTTACGGTGTGTGATTGTAACAGGATTATAAGTCACTTTGGATAAAAGCGTCAGCTAAATGACATGTAATGTAATAATTTAATAACAATATAATGTAACAACCGTTTTCCCTTTGAGTCGACCGTCTTTGTGTGTTTGGCATTCTGGTGTAATGGAACCATTTTGAGATTAGGGTTAAGTATTATCAGGAAACCTCTTTGGTTGAGTGGCTCTGGCTGCATCTTGTCATCGACCTTAATCTCAGCCCGTGGTGTCGCGTATAAACACGTCCTAATGGGCAACAATCATGTCAAACATGACAGGGACATGACGGGAGGAGATTAAAGTGTCACGGTGTGAATGGAGTGGAGGTGAATTGGTTGATTAATTAAAGGATCCCGGGGGAATTGGATGGAAGTGAGTCCGAGAACAGGAAGGCCGGTTGTTGTCTCGTTCGGCTCCTTTTTAAACCTTCGGAAAATACTGTGGCTTCAAAGGAAGAATAAGAAATGCAGCAGAAACTAAGTACGAGGAAAGGAAGTGAGACGTTCAGAGAAGACCTTGGCAGGGTGACAGGTCCCAACAGGTTCCTCTGTAATGGAAAGTAAAACAGTCACACCTGCATCGGTGATGACTTTCACTGACGCTATAAAAGTTAATCTGCTTTAGCGTTATTCATTAAGTCGGAACCAAATCCCATTTAAATTCTCTTTGAACCCAGCAGTTCAAAGTGGACACACTTTTTAATCAACAACTGAATCAACTATGAGAGTTTTCCTGTGTAAAAGTGAGCTAGATAATGAAGCTACGCTTCGCTCCCTGAGTTAGTTAACAAAGAAATGCCATTTTAAAACAAGTAACCTTTTAAAAGTGTCTTAAATGTGCACTTTGAAGACTGAAGTTAAAGTGGCTCAAAGAAGTCAGAGTCCTCAAATGATTTTGTATGTAGAAGACATGTAAATGAAGAATATCATTATTTTTGTATTAATAGCACAGCTGGGCTAGCACTAAGTATGTTGAGGGAAAATTATTATTATTATTATTATTATTATTGTGTCCTTTGTGTATATATATATATATATATATATGTATATATATATATATGTGTGTGTGTGTGTAATCAATATATATATATATATATATATTTGTAATAAAAAGATTATTAATTGACACTTTTTATAGCTATATATATATATATTTATATATATATATAATATAAAAAAAAATATATAATACAAATAAATATATGTAATAACATTTGTATTCATTTACAATTTATATAGCTATATACATATAATTACAAATATATTTGTAATAAAAAGATTAATTTACAATTTATATATATATATATATATATATATATATATATATATATATATGTATGTATATGTAATAAAAATATATATGTAATAAAAAGATTATTGAATGACAATTTTTCTTGCTGGAGATCCTGTCAACAGACATGTTATTGGTCAATGGTGGTCGATGGGGAATCGGTATTCACAGACGTGTTTTTGTTGATGCGAGTCGTCTTAATTTCCTTGTTTTTCTCCGCAGCCAACCATCTTCAGTCCCGTAGCAGCAAAGCCAAAACCTGGTGAGTTCACTTCAGTGAATGACGTTGATAACTGTGCGTGTGTGTTAATACTCGTGTGTGTGTGTGTGTGTGTGTGTGTGTGTGTGTGTGTGTGTGTGTGTGTGTGTGTGTGTGTGTGTGTGTGTGTGTGTGTGTGTGTGTGTGTGTGTGTGTGTGTGTGTGTGTGTGTGTGTGTGTGTGTGTGTGTGTGTGTGTGTGTGTGTGTGTGTGTGTGTGTGTGTGTGTGTGTGTGTGTGTGTGTGTGTGTGCGCGCGTGTGTGTCTGTAGCTTTGGACTTGTGGCGGATCAGAAGAGGAGTCAGTATAAAGAGAGAGGAAGAAGTATGAACTCCACAGGATCGGGGAAGAGCAGCACCGTGTCCAGGTGAGTTCATCTTCCTCCGGCTTCAGTCCGACTCGCCGAGGTTTCAGCGGGAGGTAACGCGGGGGAGAGCGGGCGGAGACACGGAGGGCTGTTGTTGAACGCCACGCCGATCCACCGACACGGCAGAGAGCTCCACCAAAAGAGGCCCAGGCACGTCGAGACGGGGCTCAGCGACGGGTTTACAGGATGAAACCAAATGGGAAACAACGTTATTAAAGGAGAGATAATAATTATGACGAGGATTTAATTTATTTTTTGCTTTTATTTTTTCTTCAGCAGTGTTTTTACATTCAGTAACTAACTCTCTATACAATAATAATAATAATAATAATAACTTTATTTATATAGCACCTTTAAAAACAATGTTTAAAAAGTGATCTACAGAGTCGAGACAAAACAAATTGAATATTAAGAAACAAATATAACATTTATAAAAAATAAAATATTTATATATATATATATATATATATATATATATATTTTTATATATATATATTTATTAAAACAAATAAATAAATAAAAAACAGAATCTAAATTAGGGGAACCAAAGTTCTGCATAAAAGGACGAGATCACTTAAAATCTGTTTTATAAAAACGGGTTTTAAGAAGTGATTTAAAAGAAGTTGCTGATGCTGTGAGCCTTATCCCCTCCGGTAGGACAATAGTTGTTCTCTTAGTGGTGGAGTTTTAGTTCCTGTGTTTGTCCTGAACGGCCTTCACACACACACAAGTTCACAGGAAGGCGTAAAGAGTCACTTTGTAATTATATACCATCGTCTCCACCACAATGCTCTCCGAGCTGTATTAAGTTACAGCTCATCAAAAGCACATCAAAAGCGTTCAACTGGCACAACATGATCTGGCTCTTACACAGGAAACACTGTGTGTGTTTGTGTGTGTTTGTGTTGAGAATTTTTTTTTTTATCTCTCAATACGTCATTGTTTTTTTGTTTTTTACTCAAATATAAACGATAGGACGACTACGATGGGATTTGGTTCCCGTGGGAAGTAAAAAAAAAAAAGAACGACAACTTTGGTTCCCAGGATTTAGCGCTAACCAGAAGGATGGAGCATCAGCAATAAGAAAACAGGAATATAACGATGTGACTCATGACGGACCGAACGTATCAATAAAGTTGGCGTTGACATCCTTTCTGACTCCGTCAAAGCGTCTCCTGGGATTCGGCGAGCGCGGAATCCACCAAAGAGCACGCGTTGAAGTTTTAATCATCAGTTGCTCATCAACCTCAACGGAAAAGGGAAAGGAAAAGCGTTCCGGCGGGAGCGCCGACGTCTTCCTGACTTTAGCAGCTTCTCCTTATCGGCATTTCACAGACCTGCAGCTGCATTTATTATATTATTGTTTTTATGGGTTTTTAATTCTGAACGCTTCCCACCGTATCAGCTGAGTCCAGGACCCCCGTCATAAAAGAGGTTAAAGCTCCTATTGCGGAAAGAAAGTGAAAAAGGAGGTGAAAACCCCAAAAATATCGTATAATCTATGTTAACTGTTCACAAAAATATAAAATATATGAAGACTTTAGCGCGGCTGATTTGCATAACGTCGTTCTGCGGCTGAACACGGGGCGGCTGTAGCTCGGTGAGGTTAGGGGGTCGTCCTGCGACCCCGAGGTCGTCGGTTCGATCCCCGCTCTCCCTATTAGTTGCAAGTCTAAGTGTCCATGAGCAAGGCACTGAACCCCCAGTTGCTCTCAATAGATTGAATCCAACCCGACGGTCTCGCTTCTTTAATGTCTCTGAAACCCGACGAGCGCCCGACTCGTCTCCGAGCTCCTCTGTGACGTCCGACTAGTTGGCATGGCAACAACAGCGCACAGTGTCCCCGCTCCACCCGAAGTGGGGGGAGTCGAACCGGTCACTGGTCAGTACACTTAATTAAAGAAGTGTGTTCATGTCTGAGGTCGTCAGCAGGTTTGTGTTTGGTTTCGCCGTGGAGCTGAATGTCTGTGGCGGGAATCGAACCCACGACCTCCCGACCCCACCGGGCTTCTTGTGTGGGGGGTTCTCATGCTAGGCCGATTCATTGGTGCTGGAGGTGGTGTGAGGCTGACGGTGCCGGGACTTTCACAGCGCTCCGGCCGGTGTGTGTGTGTGTGTGTGTGAGTGTGTGTGTGTGTGTGTGTGTGTGTGTGTGTGTGATGGTTCCTCTAGTGGGTTCTGGCTGGAGCATTGTGGGTAATCCATCCTGTTCTGTTGACGTCGGCTGCAGACGCTCCGGGCTGCAGACGGTTGACAATGTGTTGGTTTCTAAGGGAGGAAGACGAGCAATGAATTCACATTGAGTGACGAAGAGGCTTTAAACTCAAACAGAAACAAACCATATTTAAGCTGCTGTCAGACAGGAGCAGCTTTCAGCTGGGAGATCGTTTATTACATCGTATAAGATAATATCTCTCTCTATATATATATATATATATATATATATATATATATATATATATATATATATATATATATATATATATATATATATATGTATGTCCCTTATGGAATCTGAATCACATCCAAATCCTGTAATTTTACTTTACAGTTTTATTAATTTGCTCTTCTTCTTCTTCACTCTAAGACCTAATGAGCCAAAACAATTGGGATAACTGTAAATAGCCTGCAAAACAAACAAGATGTCTGAAAGTCGCCAAGTTTACCAACCACTAAAATCAGAACCACGTAGTGAAGTGAATTTATTGCCCCAACAAGAGGAAGAAGAACCATCGTCCCCCGATGACCCCGAGGGACTCGGGGCGTCTCCCTTCAGCCTCTCTCTCTCTCCTCTCTGTCTAACGGTGTCTCTCGTCCCGCGGGTCGGTTCCTCTCAGGTGTCCTCTGGTGTCCGTCCTCTAGCCGGTGCTGTGGCCTCTACCTGAGCCTCTGATGCCGGCTGTGTGATGCGTACTAACTGCTGTCTGTGTCTTTAGTGTTTCAGCGTTGTTGGCGCGGTCAGAGGAGCACCCCGAGGAGCCGCTCCCTAACCTGGGGTTAGACCGATTCCACTAACAGCAGACTAACAACCCGCTAACTGAGCGACTGGCAGCGCCGCGCCCACTGAGCCACTGACCCTGTGTGTGTGTGTGTGTGTGTGTGTGTGTGTGTGTGTGTGTGTGTGTGTGTGTGTGTGTGTGTGTGTGTGTGTGTGTGTGTGTGTGTGTGTGTGTGTGTGTGTGTGTGTGTGTGTGTGTGTGTGTGTGTGTGTGTCCGCAGTGTGTCAGAGCTGCTGGACCTGTACGAGGAGGACCCCGAGGAAATCCTCATGAATCTCGGTTTTGGGCGAGAAGAACCGGACCTGGCCTCCAAGATCCCCTCCAGGTTCTTCAGCAACTTCTCCACGGCGAGAGGCATCGACATCAAGGTACGGCGGCGGCGGCGGGGAAGGGGGGGCCGGGCGCATTCGCAAAGCCGTTGGTCAATTCTGTCCGGTCGGTTTCTTTCAATGTGCCGATGCTGGTGTCTGTGTTTGTGTTTTCGTGACGACGCCCCTTCCTGCGGTTCCACCTGCAGGTCTACCTGGGAGCTCAGCTGCAGCGCATGGAGGTGGAGAACCCCAACTACGCTCTGACTAGTATGTACCACGCTCCATCCACTCCCCTGTTTGTGGCTGTACTCGGCCCTCCACATGCTCAATGGTCCATCTCTCTCTCTCTTTCTCTTTCTCTCTTTCCCTCTCTCTGTGTCCTGTTCCCAGTGTTATTTAGGGTGTTTTGTAGGGTCCTTTTAGCTGTTCTGCCAACTGCCTGGGCAACAGGGACAAAGATCTATTTGTCCCAGACACACACACTTCAAACACATACACATACACTCACACACACATACACAAGCCTCCACTGCTAATATCCTGGCCTCTTTTTGTTTTCAAACTCGTGTTTGCATGAAGGGACTGGCTCCCTAATTACACACACACACACACTTACACACACACACACACATGCACACACACACACACACACACACACAAACATGCGCACGCACACACATGCTCACACCCGCATGCACACACACACACACATATACACACACACACACACACTCACACACATACCCACATATGCACACAACCACATACACATGCACACATACACACACACATACATACACACACACATGCACACGTATACTGTACACATACACACACACATGCACACATATACTGTACACATACACGCACACATACACGCACATACACACACACCCATACATACACACACACAAACATGCGCACGCACACACATGCTCACACCCGCATGCACACACACACACACATATACACACACACACACACACTCACACACATACCCACATATGCACACATACACATACATACATGCACACATACACACACACATACATACACACACACACACATGCACACATACTGTACACATACACACACACACACATGCACACATATACTGTACACATACACGCACACATACACGCACATACACACACCCATACACACACACACACACACACATATGCACACAAACGCATACACACACACATGCACACACACATACACACGCACACATCTACATCCACACAGACGCACACATACACACACACACACACACACACACACAGCTGATTCTCTTCTAGTTTAATTGTCTCAGAGTTGTGACCTCTGCCGTGTGAGGCGTCTCCACTGGTCCCAGTCTGTTCCACATGTGGAGTGTTTTTAACCAGTAGCTCTAAATAGGTGCAGATATCTGTAGAAAGGTTTTAGGACTTGAGGTCCTGACCCAGATCTGTTGGAATTGTGTGTATTTGCTCCTCCTTGTTGTTGTGTGGCTGATCTGGAGTTCTGCCACGAGGCACAAGTTCCTCCAGTCGCTCCGGTTTCACTCGTCTTTTGTGGGACTCCCAATTTAAAATTCTTCTCATCTCTGTTTTGTGTCGTAACATCCTCTTGCTGGCTGCCGTACCGAGTCCTGATCGGTAGCGCTTATGAACTTACACCTATATGTCAACAACTCTGTTTGGGAGCAGCGAAGACCAATCTTGACTCATCTGCTTCACTCTTCTGGGCCAAGCCCCGGATGTATCAAAATCCTCGAGACGTGTCTGGTCCTGAGTGAGGGTAAGATGGAGCGGAGCGGCTGCAGCGGTGAAACCGGCGCCGTGCCGGTCCGTCTTGGTGAAGAGGAGCTGAGCCGAAAGGCAACGCGCTCCATCTCCCGGTCGGTTTGCGTTGCGACCCTCACATCAAATCCTGGCTGGCCTGGACATCAAATCCTGGCTGGCCTGGACATCAAATCCTGGCTGGCCTGGGAACGCCCCGGGATCCCCCAGAATGAGCTGGAAAACGTTGCGGACGAGAGGGAAGTCTGGGTCCGCTGCCCCCCCGACCCGACCCCGGAATAAGCGGATGACAATGGATGGATGGATTTAGAGGACTGGAGGAGTGACGGGGGCGGAGCTTTAGTCACGGATCACGGTGTCGCAATACATGCGTGATGGAGAACGCCAGCTGAGAGAAAGGGGAGGAGCTTCAGAACGCTCTTTGATATCCCTCAGAGCCAAGTGTTCTTGTTTTTAAATAAGATGCATGTGTAGGATTATTCTCCGGGGCCCCGATGGGCGGCTTCACGCGTCGCCTCGGGTCCTTGGGCAGGTGTCAGTGGGTCGAGACCCCCTGGACTCTCTGGTGTGTCGGTGTGAAGGCGAAAGAGAACCAATCACAGGCCGTGTTGATACCAAATGTGATGTTGTTTGCGACTTTTTTGGCCGCCGCCAGAATCATCTACCAACTAAAACGTCTGCAAAAAGACGTCGAAAAGATGTTGAGCCGTGGTCTGTCGTTTTAGCTCGAGGTGCGGCGGCGTGCTTCCTGGTTGAGTCTGGCGTTGTGCGCGTTTGGCTTAATTAACCGTGTGAAAAGCTGCCGGGCCTCGGACCAGGAACCGGATCTGTGTTTTCAAAATGTGTTTTAAAGTGAACTGCTCCTTTTTAAAAAGTCTCTGGTCCGTCTGGTTCCCGGAAGATTTTTTGTTCCAGAACATTCTCATACTGTTCCATCGGTTCCCCGGATCCCAAACGTGTGTGTGTGTGTGTGTGTGTGTGTGTGTGTGTGTTGTTTGTTACATAAGCTCTGTTCTCACCATCAGGAAGAATCTCTTGGGAGGGAGGGGAGTACGTGTCGTTTTCTCTTATTCCTCACTTCCTGTCTGAGGATTCCTGCAGAGCGTTAGTGCCGAGTCAGCAGTCGCCAGGAAACGGACTTGCACGCCGTCGCCCCCCTCGTCACGCCGTAATGAGAGGTTCAAGTTCTGCAGTCATGTCCAGATGTGAATGAAAAATACTGAACTGTATTGTTTTGCTTCGAGAATGAACTCTCACGTGTTGACGGGTCGAGGTCACCGTGACCTCACAGCCGTCGCTCAGGAACGGAGCCTGAGGTGAATTGCTTTAAAATTACCTCAAACCTCCACGGTTGAACTGATTAGGAGGTGGTGTTCAAACGTCACTGTGACCTCAGACACGTGTTTTGGGCCATAACTCCAGAATTCCAATGCCAATTATTACAATTTATGACGAGACGCTGACTTACAGGATGATTCTGTAATCCTGGTCTGCTTCTTGTCGAGTTGGTTTCAGCGTTGTCCTGCTAGGCTGGTTTAAAGCAAAATACCTTCTTTTAAATGATCTTTTTATTACCTCAGAGCTGAAGCTCATGGGGATGAGCGGTGGCGCCCATAGTTGCATGTTAGTGTCCTTGAGCAAGGCACTGAACCCCCAGCTGCTCACTGCAGCCCACCGCTCCTCCATCACTACGGATGAGGTCAATGCAGAGGATTTGAACATTTCTATTTATTTCCATTTCTAATTTCCTGTGAAGATGAGCTGATCTCTCCTCATGTTCCCCCTTCGCCTGTCTCTAAAACATGGAGGCCTTTTAGTTGATAGATTAGACTTTTCATTGTCAACGTCAGAGTATAAACTCACTGTAACCGTTTTTAAAGAGTATTCTTCCACCCAGAGGAGACGCTTCAGTCCTTCATCTCAGATGAAATGATGAGAGGAGATTCCCAGTGGACAACAGGAATGTAAATTGAAAAAGCCACCAATGAAACAGGAGTTAGAGGTGAAACGGAGCGAGGGAGAGAGAAAGGGAGCAGGTCTGTGTGCTGGACTTGATGTGATGACATCAGAGCGACAGACACGAGACAGACGGATGCGTTTAGACAGCGGGCGAATGGCAGGGAGGAGGCACGAGCACGGGAGGAAGGAGCGTTTTGCAAGTCATCATCCTGTTGGACACAAGTGACGGCTCCACTCACACAACCACAGAAGAGGAGGAGGAGGAGGGAGTGACGGGAGGAGGAGGGGCGTTGACGTCTGCATCCAGTCCCAACACAAAGAGCTTTGCTCTAACTTTGTTGTCAACTGTTGACAGTTGTTGAATTCCAAACTCTTATTTTTCATGAGGCTGAAGATGAGAGGGTGTGTGTGTGTGTGTGTGTGTGTGTGTGTGTGTGTGTGTGTGTGTGTGTGTGTGTGTGTGTGTGTGTGTGTGTGTGTGTGTGTGTGTGTGTGTGTGTGTGTGTGTGTGTGTGTGTGTGTGTGTGTGTGTGTGTGTGGAGAGTGCTTTTAAAGACGAGCACAGAGACACCAGAACACACTGACCCAGCAGACCACTGCTGGACATGCACCTGGTCATCCTGATCTACTCACTGCCAGTTATTACACTGAAAGGAGCAGGTTCAAAACAGCTTTCTTTAAAGATTTTTCGAGACTCCACATTTTCTTTTGGGGGGGGGGTCCTTTTTTTCCTTTGGCAACTGTGGATTAACTTAGTTCCTGATGTTTTGTTTCCGTCTCTTCCAGGTCGTTTCCGTCAGATCGAAGTCTTGACGACAGTCGCCAACGAGTTCTTCAACCTCTACAGTCAAGTTTCTGGTCAGCCCGTCCAATGCATCAGCTCCAAGGACTCAGGTAACCACGGGAACCACAAACCGTGCACCACCACAGGGCTGGTTTTGTTCTTTTAAGTCAGGGAGCCACCTGGAGAGGGTTCTGGAGCGTCCTAACGCTGGACTTAGATGAAAAATGTCATGCCTATGATGCGTGATGTGCCGGGCTCACCAAACCTAGACCAAGCTGTCCGATGGGCGTCACGTGAAATGATACACGATTCATAAGAGAAAAAACTTGAGGATTCTGTGTGACCTTATTGGAGGAGGAACACACTTTTTAGTTGATAAAATCCATTTTGGCAAGACCAAGTTTGGCCATTTTTATTTATTTTTTGTTTGATTGAATAAAAATAAACTAGAATGGGCACTTGGTAGAGTGCATACCTTCACATATCACACGATTGTGCATTAAATTATGAACATTTTGGCATTAGTTGCATGCCAATTGGATAAAAATTAATAAGATGTTGATCTTTTCATGACCTTGACCTTTGATCCGATCGATCCCAAAATCTAATCAAAAGGTTCCCGGATAATAACCAATCATTCCACCAAAAAGCATGCGATTCGGTTTAATACTTTTTGACTTATGCAAATAACACACACGCATACAAATACACAGCGATCAAAGCATAACAATAATGTTATTCGACAGAACGTTTGTGACCGTTTTTGTTCCATTAAGTCGATTATGTCTTATTCACCGTAGACCAAGAGTTAGTTGTCTAATCTCTATATTTCTCAGATTTTCAACAAAAGAAGAATAACATTTGAACGATACAGTATTTATACTCATCTGTTGGTCTTGTGACTCAGCGGTAGAAGCCGAGTCGTCGCCTCCTCCTCCCCGGAAGAGGAGAAGTGTTCCCAAACTGCTCGAGAAGATGACGAAACATAACCTGTTCGCGGCCGCCTCCGAGTCCCTCGAAGACCACGCCCCTAAACCGCCAACGCAGACGAACGGACACGCCGCCGCCGCCGCCGCCGCCGCCACCGCCGCCACCGCCGCCACCGCCGATCACACCAACACCAACGGTCACACGCACGCCGCTCCTGAGCAGCAGGAGGGCGGCAGTACCGAGCCCGACCACCAGGTGGAGACGGTCAACCAGAACCACGTGCGCAAGAAAGACAGCGGTCACCTGGCGACGGTTGCAGAGGAAACCAACGGGGACGGAGAGGAAAGGTACCGTGGCGTTGACCCGCAGTCGACTAGTCTATTAATAGCGGGAGATATCATCGTGTTATTTACAGACTTACCAAATCCGTCTCCGGCGTCACTGAGTGACTCCTCAGCTGTCCAAATATGATCACTTCCGTTCATTATTTGAGTAAAATAAAAATAGAAAAGGTGATATCTGTAATACAAAATGTCGAAGGTGGATTTACCAACCTTGAGGCTTCATAACGACAGGCCGCAAACCAACGTGTCACGTAACTATGACTACGTCTACTTCTTATGGCCGGTGTACGACTAAAAGAAGCTTTAAAGTTAACCTTGAAAAAGTCTTGATAGAAACCGACGCCTCCTATGAGACCAACATCGGTAAACAAGACCATCAGTGAGAAGAAATGCTATTCATCTACACGTATTCTTGATGACTCGACAAAGTGAAGCGAATTCTGATCCGATGCCGTAACATCTCTTATCCCATCAGTCCTGAACAGAGCAGAACCGGACCAGCACCCGGCGGACTGCGTCACCCGGAGTCCGCTGACTCTTCGTCGCCCGATGGGAGAACGGAGGAAGGAACCCGGGTGGAGGAGGAGAAGATCCTGACCTCTACCCCAGAGAAAGCTCCTCCCGCCCTGGCACCGCTCCAGCTGGCACAGCTTCGCACGGAGAAGATGGACTCTTTCGACATGGAGGAGGTACGCGGTCCTCCCGGTTTCCTCTTGGGTTCTCTCGGGTTTTATTCTCGCATTCGTAAAAGTTCGGACTCGGTCGCGTCGTTATCGCCGATTCCTTCTTCGTCTTCCCCGATCTTCGGGCTGATCTCTTTCAAATTCTTCGACGACTAAGAACCGATACGACTCTGTACGCTTAATCGATCAGTTTAAACGAAACCGTTGAACTCGATCACGCAACGGCAATCTCAGTGAGAGATCTCGTGTATCTCAGAGATGTGACGTACAATTATTGGAAATAAGTCTTTCCGCAAAAGAGACAACATGAAAGACGATCCATTCCGGCCCGATCCTTCACGATGAGGACTTTGAGGTGTTCTCCTGACACCAGCTCCCCTCCATCATCAACAACGTTATCCTGGCCTGAGTTTTATAGTTCAGTATAAACTTTCGCGGTGAAATTCATGAAAATACCGTCAGAAATCCTCTTCTGTGTATGCGAACAAACCCCGACTCTCATCTAAAATGTCGCTAAAAGGTCAGCAGCTGTTGACCTTTTCTTTTGTCTTTTTTTTTTTTGTTTGTCTTTCAGATTCAGAGTAACGAAGATGAGGCTTTGCCTCTCAGGACTTCCAGAGGCAGAAGTGAGTTCACTTTAACATCTGTTTTCAACTTTCTGATTGTTTGACTCGACTTTAGTGTGTGTGTGTGTGTGTGTGTGTGTGTGTGTGTGTGTGTGTGTGTTCTTCTCTAGTGCATCTATGATAGTATGTGTGTGGAGCCTGTTTCTGTATGCACTACACACATGTCCTGTGTGTCCCAGGTCACTGGGACACAGGTCATATACTATATGATATTCCTTTATTTGTCCCACAGTGGGGACATTTCATAAATCACAGCAGAGATATTATTATTAATTAATAATAATACTTAATAATAATAATACAATATATTAATATATATATAATTATTATATTATAATATTTATTATAGTATAATATATATTATATTATTATAATAATTCATTATCAATTATTTATTAAATAATAATTAATGATGCTCTGTACGGATGATTCTGTTCTGCCACCATTTAGAGGGACGAGGTTCTGCCTGGAATAATAATAATAATAATAATAATAATAACCAAGTGTCATTGTGTGTGTGTGTCTGTGTGTGTGTGTGTCTCCCTCAGACCTGTTGAGGACTGCCAGTCAGCAGTCAGACAGCAGTGGCTTTGCTGAGGAGCCCTCCGCTGACTCCAACAGCTACCTCAAGGTGTGTGTGTGTGTGTGTGTGTGTGTGTGTGTGTGTGTGTGTGTGTGTGTGTGTGTGTGTGTGTGTGTGTGTGTGTGTGTGTGTGTGTGTGTGTGTGTGTGTGTGTGTGTGTGTGTGTGTGTGTGTGTGTGTGTGTGTGTGTGTGTGTGTGTGTGTGTGTGTGTGTGTGTGTGACGCTTTTATCCATTCATACGCCGTATACACGGATTCAGGGAGCAGTTCAGGGTTAAAGTGTCTTGCTCAAGGACACATCGTTGATCGGGATTGAACCTCCAACCCCCTGATTGAAAGACGGACCCACTGACCCTCAGTCGGCTCCGATCTCACCACAAGGAGGAAACCTCCATGAAAATCCATAACATGTGCAAGAAATAGATGTCCTGATGTGTGATGCGGCTTTGTAAGGCAGTGTGGAGCACGCATGTCTGCAGCAGGTGGAGGTGAACAGGCTCCTCCCCCCTCAATGGAGTCCAAGCCAGCGCACGGATACGCCGGGAGATTCAGGCTGATCACATTTTTCGATCCATATTAGAGTAAATGCTTCATTTTGGATAAAAATAAGTGACTCTGTTCAGTCTCTTTTTATAATATAAATATAGCGTTAATAAAAATAGACCGTTAATCTCATGGGGTCTTCGATGCTTCTGCTCCAACTTGATTTCCCTGCAGCTTCTCAGAAGGTTAATTTGCTCAACAACCACGGATTAACAGTGGTGGAAAGTATCACATCACTCAACTACTGTACTTGAGTACGGTGCTTGTTTATGAATAATCCTACTACTTACTTCCTGTAAGTACTTAAGACACTTTAGAGCGACATTTGAGTAAAGAACACGCAAAAAGCTCATAAAATACATGCATTATGAAAGATGTTAGACTTACACAAGGAGAGATTATCCAATATCCCCCCGAGAATATATATATATATATTTGGAGCACAACTTATTTTAGTTTCTTATCTATCTCATGACTGATGACTGCTAAGAGTTATCTTGTGACCTTGCTGTGACCTATCAATAGCCCAGAATGTAACTACCTCATTGTTCAAAGTACTAATAATGAGTTTGAATGCAGGACCTTCACTTGTCATGGACTATTTTTAAATGTTGGTATTAATACTCTTAACGCTCAATATAAGGATCGTATTGACTCTGATGTAATTTAATTGTTGGTTGATTGTGAACAGGTGCAGGAGAGCAGTGACAGCTGTGACAGCGAGACCACGGTCACGTCACACCCTTCGCTCGATGTGGCCACGCCCCTCGCGATGGATCAGCCGGTGTTTGAGCTGCCGGACGGCCGTCGGGAAGAGACGGAGCCTAGCGTCGCCGACAAGAGCAGTAGCTCCGGGGGAGAAGAGGCGGAGCCTAGCGTCGCCGCCGAGGGAAGTAGCTCCGGGGGAGAAGAGGCGCGGGATGGGAGCTCGCAGTCCATGGACCACTGCAGCCCGACGGGAACGCAGCAGGTTGGGCCCGGGGCGGGGCAGCAGCTGGGGGGGGGGCGCCGGACCGATCCAGAACCAGAGGCGTCCCAGAGTGCGCCTCCCGTAGAACAAGAACCACGATCGGAATTAGTAAGCGCTCCGAATCGGACCGCTTCGTCACGAGAACCAGAAGATGATCGGAACCCCGCCGAGACCACCCCGGATGAGAATCCCTCCTCGGAGGCGGCCGCTGGCGCCGGCGCCCGCGAAGGAAACCCGCTGTCGTCCGACGGGTCGCTGTGTCCCCCGTCTCCGGTTCTCAGCGCTCTGAACCGAGCCAAACAGAAGGAGCTGACCTGGGGGGAGCAGAGGGCCAACAACAAGGCGGCAGACGCGCCCCAAACCCTCGGAGGGCGCCAGAGAAGACGCGGCGTTTCCCTCCAGAGGTCCTCCTCCCTGCCCTCCGCGTTCCTCTCGCCCTCCGCGGTCGTGTCCTCGGTCAGGATCCAGTTCGGCCGAGGCCAGGCGTCCTGCACGAAGCCCAGGTACTCCTACAAATACACCAGCGAAGTGGCAGATAAAGAAGAAGAGGAGGAGGAGGAGGAAGAGGAGGAGGAGGAGGAGGAGGAGGAGGAGGAGGAGGAGGAGGAGGAGGAGGAAGGACAAAGCAAGTGTTTGTCTACTCTGATCATAAACCCCGCCCCCTCGTCGGACTACATCAGCCAACTGCCCCGGCCCCCCAGAGAGACTCCCATCCCCCCTAAGCCCATCCCGCACTACTTGATGCGCTCCACCTGCTCCCTGCAGAGCTGCAGCCCCCCCCCCACCCAGCCCCACCCCTGGAGCTCCCAGAGCGTTCCCGATCTCTCCTCCAATCGGCATCCAGCGGGCAAGTTCCACCAGACGGCCGACCAAAACCAGCGGCCTTGGAATCCGGCGCAGACGATGTTCCCGTATCCCAACCCGACCGCTCTGTACGCGAACCAGAGCCCCAACCACAGCCCCTACCCCTTCCCCCTGCAGCCGGCCCCTCAGTACCCGTACGCCGGTCCTCCCAACCACCTTCACCACCACAACTTGGTTCACCACTCTAGTCTCGCCAGTCTCTACCAACCCGCCCCGGCCCCTCGGCACGGCAGCCTCTCCGACTTGCATCGGCTCTCGACGTCCGCACCTCCTCCCAACTTCCACCCGGGCCACTCGCATCCGGGAACCCCGGAAATGCACCAGCAGGCGTACGGTCACCCGTCCCCGTACGGTCACCCGTCCCCGTACGGTCACCCGTCCCCGTCCCCGTACGGTCACCCGTCCCCGTACCACGCCTCTCCTCACGGTTCGCAGTTTGCGTCGCCCTACCACGCGTACAACATGAGTCCACACCAGTTCCCCTACCCCGTCACCCAGTGTCCGCCGATGGGCCCGGGGTTCACGCCTCCAGCTCCGGGCTTCTTCCCAGGCCCCGGTCCGGGTCACGGCCTCCAGCCGGGGTTCACGCCTCCTGCTCCGGGCTTCTTCTATCCAGGCGTGGCGTCGACCCTTGGTCCGGCTCATGGCCACCACCCGGGCTTCACCCCTCCTGTTCCGGGATTCTTCCCAGGCCACGGGCCGAATCCCGGCCTCCAGCCCGGGCCGGCTCCTCACGCCGCTCCAGGTCCCGGACTCAGCCAATCCAGCACTGAGATGCAGCTGAGGAGAGCTCTGCATGAGATCAGAGGCACGGTTCAGAATCTGATCCAGGTTGGTCCTCTTTAGTCCCAGGGTTGGTCTTCTTTAGTCCCAGGGTTGATCCTCTTCAGTCCCTGGGTTGGTCCTCTTTAGTCCCAGGGTTGGTCTTCTTTAGTCCCTGGGTTGGTCCTCTTTAGTCCCAGGGTTGGTCTTCTTTAGTCCCAGGGTTAGTCCTCTTTAGTCCCAGGGTTGGTCCTCTTTAGTCCCAGGGTTGGTCCTCTTTAGTCCCAGGGTTGATCCTCTTCAGTCCCTGGGTTGGTCCTCTTTAGTCCCAGGGTTGGTCCTCTTTAGTCCCAGGGTTGGTCCTCTTTAGTCTCAGGGTTAGTCCTCTTTAGTCCCAGGGTTAGTCCTCTTTAGTCCCAGGGTTGGTCCTCTTTAGTCCCAGGGTTAGTGCTCTTTAGTCCCAGGGTTAGTGCTCTTTAGTCCCAGGGTTGGTCCTCTTTATTCCCAGGGTTAGTCCTCTTTAGTCCCAGGGTTAGTCCTCTTTAGTCCCAGGGTTGGTCCTCTTTAGTCCCAGGGTTAGTGCTCTTTAGTCCCAGGGTTAGTGCTCTTTAGTCCCATGGTTAGTCCTCTTTAGTCCCATGGTTGGTCCTCTTTAGTCCCAGGGTTGGTCCTCTTTAGTCCCAGGGTTGGTCCTCTTTATTCCCAGGGTTAGTCCTCTTTAGTCCCATGGTTGGTCCTCTTTAGTCCCAGGGTTGGTCCTTTTTAGTCCCAGGGTTAGTGCTCTTTAGTCCCAGGGTTGGTCCTCTTTATTCCCAGGGTTAGTCCTCTTTATTCCCAGGGTTAGTCCTCTTTAGTCCCAGGGTTAGTCCTCTTTAGTCCCAGGGTTGGTCCTCTTTAGTCCCAGGGTTAGTGCTCTTTAGTCCCATGGTTAGTCCTCTTTAGTCCCATGGTTGGTCCTCTTTAGTCCCATGGTTGGTCCTCTTTAGTCCCAGGGTTGGTCCTCTTTAGTCCCAGGGTTGGTCCTCTTTATTCCCAGGGTTAGTCCTCTTTAGTCCCAGGGTTGGTCCTCTTTAGTCCCATGGTTGGTCCTCTTTAGTCCCAGGGTTGGTCCTTTTTAGTCACAGGGTTAGTCCTCTTTAGTAAGATTAGCTACTGCTGTATTTGGAGGTCAAGTTGAAAACAAGTCCATACTGTTGTGAATAAGTTCTCACTTATTTCAGTTTCCACTGGTTGCCTGAAATACATCCTGTCCTAAGAACCGATTGGCACACATCCCTCCTTAAAGTGACACTTTATTGTTTATTCACTTTGTGTTTTGTACAAATTGAGCCAAAGAGATGCAGCATGTTTATTTGTGTGTGTTTTAGTCTTTACACTAAAGTTAGCTAACCTCATCTGACTCCAGGCAACAAAGTGAATTACAACAGGATTATTATCACCTCCTGCAGTGTAGTCCGTACTAGATTAGCGTGGATCCTTCTGCCAGCTTGTGGTTGTTGCTCCTCCTGACATCGTTGTCCTCTTGTCTAGAAACAAGCCGACAATCCTGACGCATTCAACGAGCACAGAGCCGCTCTGCTCGACCAACAGGTACGGTCACCACTTCATCAATTTATCAATTCCATTGCTTCCGGCACATAAAGTCTCTCTGATCTCAGGATGTACGGCTTTCATCGAAACAAACACAGAATCCCAGGTTCCGATCTGTTGTTTGTTGTTGTTGTGTATTTTTAACCAATCAATCAAATCAAATACAATACAGTATTATTCTATATAATATAATAAAGAGAATTCCTAAATTATTCCTAAATTAAAATCAAATAAATTAGAAAATGTATATA
Organism: Liparis tanakae; assembly: GCA_036178185.1. Taxonomy (NCBI): domain Eukaryota; kingdom Metazoa; phylum Chordata; class Actinopteri; order Perciformes; family Liparidae; genus Liparis; species Liparis tanakae. The sequence goes on from CM070107.1 coordinate 10,523,308, forward strand.
AAATAAATAATAAATAAATAAAGAAAAACTATATTTATTATATATATATATATACATACATCTTCCATATAAATACACATTTATAACTCTTTCTTACTCGTTCTTACTCTTTCTTTCTTTCTCTTTCTTAAATTCTTACATCCATTTCAACATGATTCCATAATTGTATTTGTGTGACCGGGTCGTGACTAAAGAGATGACCTGATGCTCATCACTAACACCTGTCCCACCTGTGTCTTCATGTTCATATAATAAATGACGTGTTCCTGTTGATTGTCAGTAGAATGTGTTGAGGGCGCCGTGGTTGGCGTCTTTCAGAGCGTTGCTCTCTCTCTCCTCCTCAGTCTTTGGCAGAGTTTTACCAGAAGAGGCAAAGCCTGAACTTGTTCCGCAGTCAGATGACGGAGCTGGAGAAGTCCATCGTCCGGCAGCAGTCAGTGGTCTACAAGCACCTGAGCCCCGCCGACAGGTGAGAGAGACAGACATGCTCACAGTGAGACAGACACACACACACAGTGAGACAGAGACGCTCACAGTGAGACAGAGACGCTCACAGTGAGACAGAGACGCTCACAGTGAGACAGAGACGCTCACAGTGAGACAGAGACGCTCACAGTGAGACAGACACACACACAGTGAGACAGACACACACACAGTGAGACAGACACACATACAGTGAGACAGAGACGCTCACAGTGAGACAGAGACGCTCACAGTGAGACAGACACACACACACAGTGAGACAGACATGCTCACAGTGAGACAGAGACGCTCACAGTGAGACAGACACACACAGTGAGACAGACATGCTCACAGTGAGACAGACATGCTCACAGTGAGACAGACACACACAGTGAGACAGACACACGGCTCACTGTGTGTGTGTGTGTGTGTGTGTGTGTGTGTGTGTGTGTGTGTGTGTGTGTGTGTGTGTGTGTGTAGGATGGAGCTGGAGCAGCTTCAGTCTCTGAGGTCTGCGGTCAGAGAGGAGCTGCAGGAGCTGGAACAACAGCTGGAGGACCGACTGATGGAGCTGACACAACACACACAACGCAGGGTATGTACACACAACGCAGAGTATATACACAACACACACTACACAGGGTATATACACACATCACACAACACAGGGTATATACACAACACACACAACGCAGGGTATGTACACACAACACAGGGTATATACACAACACACACAACGCAGGGTATGTACACACAACACAGGGTATATACACAACACACACAATGCAGAGTATATACACAACACACACTACACAGGGTATATACACACATCACACAACACAGGGTATATACACAACACACAACGCAGGGTATGTACACACAACACAGGGTATATACACACAACACACAATGCAGGGTATACACACACAACACACAACTCAGGGTATGTAAACACAACACACACAACACAGGGTATATACACACAAAAACACACAGTTAAAACCCTTTAATCGAGGTATGACCCGTGACGTGATGTGATCTGCTGTCCTCTCAGGGTCTCCATAGCGACAGTTTCGACACTCTGTCTTCCACCTCTGCGCTGAGAGCCATGGAGCCGGTCAGCACACACACACACACACACACACACTCCTTCGATTAGCCTAAGCCCCCCTGAGTCGGTCGTGATGCGCTTCCTCCTCTGCGCTCCAGGTGTCCGACCTCCTCAGGGAGCAGCTCCTCCTCCAATCGGAGCTCAGCTACGGCAGCCGCACCCCCTCCACCGGGCCGTCCTCCCGGACCTCCACCCCGGTGCCGGGGGTGGACGGCGGCGTGTACCGGGCGTCGATCAACATCAACCCCGTCCCCGCTCCTCGCCCCAACACGAACGTGGAGGAAGAGGAGGGGGAAGAGAGCGAGGAGGGAGGAGCACTAGAGGAGGAAGGAGCGGCAGGAGGAATCGAAGTGAGGGACCTGCAGCAGCTCCTCAGAGAGGTAACCGCCTCTAACTAATATACTGTAATATAAAGTTAAAAACATCTCCGTTCATCCTTCATGGTCGGGTTCCATGCGTTGATGACAATGAGGTACGTCTTTACTTTACTTTAGTTTAGTCCTGTTTCTGTTGATGTTTAGCTTCCACTTACAGGGTTCGTACGGTCATGGAAAACCTGGAAAAGTCATGGAATTTTTAAATGGTTCCTACCAGGCCTGGAAAAGTCACGGAAATGTGTTATAATCACATGTTCATTTACGCCGAATTTGAAATAATTAATATGTTTTTTAAAGAAAGACACTCAAAATATAAGCCGGCCTACGCTCTCAATACGCAACATTTTCTAAAATGTTCATGTTTATACCGAGATTTCAGTTTGGAGATGGAAATTTGGTTAAAAGTCTTGGAAATCCATCGGTCAACATGTGTAAGAAGCCTGCCTTCTTTCTACCGTCAAGTGTCTGCAGGACAGAATAAAGTTGGCTCCGCCCCCAATGACAAACACACGAGGACAATAAAAGGTTCTGAGCGGGAGCATTTTGTGCAATGCTGCCTCCATTAAGGAACATGTTGACATTTGGAGAGAATAGCTTATTTGGCACTTTGCTGAGCGTCGGGTTGGAATCCTAACGCCGACGTCACGCCTCTACTTTCAAATCTGCTCATTTTAGCTCTCAAAGTAAATGATTTCCTTTAAAAAATAACACGCCGCGTGTTTTTTCCCATTCTGGGTCCGCTCCTTTTCCAGATTCGAGAGAGCGTGGCGCAGGAGGTCCGCCAGGAGATCTACGGCGAGCTGCTGGCCGCCGTGTCGCCGCGCCTCACGCCGCTGCCCGGCAGGCCACGCCCCCTTTAGTCACGGCGCCGACCTCTTCGCTGCCTGCCGTCTGTAACCACAGCAACACTGTCTTGTCTGTAACACTGTGCATACAACCGAGTAACAAACACTGTCCGTGTGAACACTACGCGTCTGTAACACTGTACGTCCGCGACACTGGGGGCGACGCCCCCGACGCACCTGTGGGGGGCGGGGCCTCGGGCGGGACCGGTTCACTTGTTGCTGGTGTGATGCATGCTGGGAACACCGGCTGTCCCTGTGAACTATGTGTGTGTGTCTGTGGGGCTGGGTCATCGTCACTTCCTGTTTCCTGTTTCCTGTTTCTAAGCGGTCCTGATCAAAGCGAGGCCTCAAACTACAACTTCTCTCAAACTACTCGTCCCGATCCTGTGAATCCAGCCTGAGAGCAGATCTGTACGAATTAATCATAGTAATAATGATAATAATAATGATGATGATGATAAATCAGTGACTTGTTATATATTCATTAATTTGGCCGAGTTGAAGCTTTCAAAGCGATTTCTGGGGAATGGAGTTTCTTCCTGAATGCTGTAAACGCCTCATTAAGAGTATTAAATATGAGCTCTCTTTCTCTTTCTGTTTCTCGTTCTCGTTCTCGTCCTCTTTCTCTTTCTCTTTCTTTTTCTGTATGCCTTGTTTGCATCCATGAACTTCAGGGAGCTTTTCCTCCCTTATTCATTCCATCACATTTCATGTGAATGGTTTGAAGAGGTTTTAAAGATACTCGGTTTAAGGTGTACGCTTCTGCAGCTGTCCACACTCCATCTTTATCATCGTCATCGTGCTTCTGCTCCTCTTGCCTCATCGCCTCATTCACCGTTGACTCTGCAATTTCCATTTTCTTTCTGATTTGTTGAGTTGGGAAAAACCTATTCTGAGCTGAAGGATTCAAGAAAGTGTGTGTGTGTGTGTGTGTGTGTGTGTGTGTGTGTGTGTGTGTGTGTGTGTGTGTGTGTGTGTGTGTGTGTGTGTGTGTGTGTGTGTGTGTGTGTGTGTGTGTGTGTGTGTGTGTGTGTGTGTGTGTGTGTGTGTGTGTGTGTGTGTGTGGCAGGTGATGAGGTCAGTTATGTCATTAGGTACTGCAGAGGTCAACCGTCACTCTGCAGCAGCAGGTTTCAGTAAGTTGTCATGGCTACGATGTTGATGATTATGATGATGATGACGCAGTGCCTGGTCAGCAGAATATTTATCGGTGGAGCAGGCAAAGTAGCCCAAACCCTAGCTACACGCCTGACCGATGACAAATCTGTGCAATAATATGACCGTACATATTGATCCCTGATCGATCAGCGACTCCCCGCCACGGCGCTCCGCCGCCGCTCGGTCGCCGCTCCTGTGCGTGGAGTCGGCGCGGCGCCTCGCAGCTTTTGGGGAAATCTCTGGAGTCGCCGAGGCGACCACCGCACAGTCGGTTTAAAACCAACGCGCCTCTGAATACCTCCTCGTCTTTCTTTTTTTTTTAAATCCTCTCTGAAAGAAAAAAACCCGGTTCTGCACAGACTCGCATTAGTATTTAAATTAAATACTCAGATGAATTATTGGGAAACAAGTTATTGATTGTGTTTGTTGTTCGTTTGGAATATATGGTGAAGAGATTCTGAGCTCGAAGGTAATGAGTCTGAGCTTTCAGGCACATCTCAGTGTTTATTCAATGCTAAATCATTATTAACTGGACCGTAGAACCTTTATTCTCATCAGCGTTCATTGACTTTGTGTTTGTTTCAAACTTTTCTCTGTTTTTATGATCACAAACTTTTGCTCTGCTGGACCAACATTCACTGTGTAATGTGTTTTTAGAATTTTTTGAACTGATCAAGAAAATCCCTTCCACTAATTTGACTTCTCTGTCTGACTTGGTGGCTAATACTTTCTATGGATGTGTATTAATGATGATGTGTACTTTGTATTGATGTCTTCTCAGCGGGATGCAGGGGAGAGATCACTCTGTAGAAATGACAATAATAAAGATGTATTTATTTTCAGTACAGATGAGTGCTTATTAACTTTGTGCTAATTATCATTCTACTCCTTTACATTTAAAATATTTAACTTATTTATCTGACAACCATTGCTTGTATTTACTTTGTGGTATAAGATTTACACATAAACCGACTATTGAGCCTATTGTGTATCATTATAGAGTAAACTTAACTTAACTTCAACTCGTTTAGTTGCTTGAACTGAACTGAATCTTCGACTTTATGCATTGTCTACACTTTTTCATCATCATTTATTAGCTTTAAAAAAAATGGATCCTACATTGTATCCTTCCACAACGTTTTCAGGATTTCAAACCAGCAATAGTACATTTTCTTTGGCCTTTTCCCCATTTTTTTAAAAATGTATTTGTGTTTAGATAGAAATGTGTATCTGTCTAAATACAAATAAATTAAAAAACGGGACAAAAACACATTTTCTAGTGTATGTCTATCTTAATTTATGATCATCATGGACTAGTCACATTGTGACGGTACATACAGTCATATGCAAAAGTTTAGGCACCCCTCTGAGGCTGCATGATAATTTACTCTTTCTTCACCAAAAAAAGATCACAGTTGTGTAATATTGATTTTCTAGTTAACACTGAGTGCTGGGCTGTTTTCCAGACAAATATATTTAGTGTAGCAATATTGAGTTGTGTGAAATTAAATCAAATGTGAAAAATAGTCTGTGCAAAAGTTTGGGCACCCTTATCATTTTGTTGATTTGAATACCTGTACCTACTAAATGCTGACTAACTGCAACACATAATTAGTCTGATTAACTCGTTAAGCCTTCAATTCCATAGAAAGGTGCATCCAGTCATTAGAAAAGGTATTTAAGGGAGCCAATGGCAAGCTGTGTTTCTCTTTGATTCTTCTCTGAACAGTGGCAACATGGGGGCATCCAAACAGCTATTGGATGATCTAAAAACAAAGAGTGTCCAGCAGGATGGTTTAGGGGAAGGCTACAACAAGTTATCCTGGAAGTTTCAGCTATCAGTTTCCACTGTGAGGAATGTTCTTAAGAAATGGAAGGCAACAGGCACAGTTCTTGTTAAGGCCAGAAGTGGCAGGCCAAGAAAAATATCGGAAAGGCAAAGAATGGTCAGAATGGTCCAGGACAACCCTCAGACCATCTCCAAAGACCTGCAAGGTCCTCTGGCTGCAGATGGTGTCACTGAGCATTGCTCCACCATTCAGCGCACATTGCACAGAGAACAGCTGGATGGGAGAGTGATGGGAAAAAGGCTTTTCTTCGCTTGAGGTATGCAAAACTACATTTGAACAAGCCAGGTTCATATTGGAACAAAGTGCTGTGGACTGATGAGACAAAGCTGGAGCGATGAGGTCACAATAAGAGGTGTTAGGCATGGAGCAGAAGAACACAGCATTCCTAGAAGAACACTTGCTGCCCACAGTGACGTGTGGTGGGGGGGGGGGGGGGGGTCCATCATGCTGTGGGGCTGTGTGGCTAGTGCAGCTACTGGGAATCTAGTTAAAGTTGAAGGTCGCATGGATTCAACTCGGTACCAGCAGATTCTTGACCATAATGTTCTAGAATCTGTACCAAAGCTGAAGTTAGGGCAGCGTTGGGTGTTCCAGCAAGACAACGACCCAAAGCATTAATCCAAATCCACTAAGGCATTTATGCAGAGGAACAACTACAATGTTCTAGAACGGCCTCCCAGTCGCCAGACTGGAATATCATTGAAAATCTATGGGGTGACTTGAAGCGGGTCGTCCACGCTCGGCATCCATCAACCCTGACTGAACTGGAGATGTATTGTAAGGAAGAATGTTCCAAAATACCTTCATCCAGAATCCAGACACTCATCAGAGGCTATGAGAAGTGTCTAGAGGCTGTTACTTTTGCAAAAGGAGGCTCTAATAAATATTAATGTGATTTTTCTGTTGGGGTGCCCAAATTGATGCACCTGTCTAATTCTCTTATGATGCATATGGCATATTTTCTGTTTATCAAATACACCTTATTTCACTGCTAAAATATCACCGTGTCCATGAAGTATTATATATATATGACAAAGAAGTTCCTGATCCAAACGCCCAACAATTTATAGATGAAAGTAATGGAGATTATCAGGGGTGCCTAAACTTTTGCATACAACTTTATTTACACCACAAGATAGACAGAATATTGAGCCTATTGTGTATCAATATATAGTAAAATAAACTTAATTTCAACTGCTTTAGGTGCTTGAACTGAATCTTTGACTTTATGCATTGTCAACACTTTTTAGCATTTATTTGCTTTTTTAAAATTGATCCTGCATTGTGTCCTGCCACAACGTTTTCAGGAATTCAAACCAGCAATCGTACATTTTCTTTGGCCTTTTTCACGTTTTTTTAAATGTACAAATACATTAAAACAAACGGGACAAAAAACACTTTTTCTAGTGTATTTCTAACTTAAATTCTAATCATCATGGACTAGTCACATTGTGACGATACATAATTACACCACAACGGGGCGATACCATAAACGGTCATTACATTCAAAGCAACCTGTGGGCTTTTATTGTGAAATCCGTAAACTCGCCGTAACCCGGAAGTACTTAATTTATTGTGGGAAGTTTTCCGCCGTAAGAACGTCACTGATTTAACGGACAAAAAGGCGGAAAACAAAACGGTAAGAAGACACGAAAACACACAGAAATACAATTAGCCTCTTTTTAAGGTCGGAGAGTCAACAGTCTGCAGCTTTCACCGACATTTAACTCGCAACTTAGCGGACTAGCTGGAGCTAAAGTAAGACGAACCTAGCTCACTAGCGTTAGCTCGTTGACGCTCATCCAAACACACATGGCGACAACACCGACTTTGTCTTTGGCGTTTTGGTGAAGTATAAACTAAATATAATGCTCTGATAACCGGCTCAGACGACTCATTTATGCGTACGGCTTTTTAAATGTAAGTTATCTCTTACGGTGGGTTAGCTAAAAATGTAGATCCAGCTAACAGTAAACTTGTACTAATGTATTCGAAGGTATCGGATAGTTGGAAAGCAAAACACAAACAACACATTTATACTTGCTGTTAGAAATATTTCAGCACGGAAAATGATCTGTAAAGACTCAAAAGTGTCTTTACGTGAAGTGATTGTCAGAATATCGGCAGCTATTTAGAAAATCGTAACAAAATGATGTCAAATTAAAAGACGAAATACTTTTGTGATCCCAGCTTCTTCAATGTGAGAATGTGGTGTTTTCATCGTGATGAACTGTCACGTTTTGGGACTGTTAGTTGAGCAGAAATACTTTTAACCAGGTTCCGTACGGTCATGGAAAACCTGGAGATGTCATGGCATTTTAAAATGGCCATTTCCAGGCCTGGAAAAGTCATGAAAAAAAATTAAATCACAAACGTTTTGGAAAAGTCATGGAAGTTTATGCCGAGTTTAAAATAATTCATACGTTTTTGAAAGGAAGACTCAAATTATAAGCTGGCATAGTTTGATTAAAAGAATAAACATTTATATAAGTGTTTCTAAGAATAAACATGTATAGTAATTTGTCTCTAATCTATTTGTTTAATTTAAGGTATATTGTATGCTTTGTAATTCTCATTGTTTGAATTCTACATTTTCAAAAAGTTTTCGTGTACACACTGACATTTCAGTTTGGTCATGGAAATGTGGTTTAAAGTCCTGGAATTCCATTGGTCAACATGTGTATGAACCCTGGTGTTGTAATCACATCATTTACAGCGAGTTCGAAATAATTCATATGTTTTTTTTAAAGAAAGACGCTCAGAATATAAGCCGGAGTACGCTCTCAATACGCAACATTTTCTAAATTGTTTATACAGAGATTTCAGTTTGGTCATGGAAATTTGGTTAAAAGTCCTGGAAATCCATTGGTCCAAATGTGTAAGAACCCTGATTAACAAAACTATTAATATATCTTTTAGAAGTGACGTCTAAAGTAGCATTTAGTTCATGGGATTGACTTTTCATGGGATTAGATGACCGGAAGAATACGAAAAAGGCCTGCTTGTTATTTAATGGAATTCTGGTACTTTACAAACATATTATTTATGTATTTTTCAGGTATGGACTCTCCAGGCAGAAGTCAAAGTCCCAGTCCTGTGCAGAAAGAGCCAAGTGGTGAGTGAACCGTGCTCTGACTGTCCTGCTGTTGTCACGGTGACGGTCCTCGTGGCCGCCGACGTCCATCTAACAATGCCGTCTTCAGGGCCGCCGGAAGACGAGTCCGGTCCCGCGGCGGAGGAGGAGGAGGAGCCTCGACGGGCCGGCTTGGTCGAAGGAAGCCCCAAAGAGAAGTCGTCCTCCGGGAGCCCCGCCTCCAAGAGCCCCGCCTCCAAGAGCCCCGCCTCCAAGAGCGCCGCCTCCGGCAGCTCGGACGACAGCACAAGCAGCGACGATGAGGATGAGCATCACGGGGCATTGAGGAAGCTAAGGAGCAGCGTGGCTCAGATCAAAGTAAGCCAGGATACTGACGTTACACGTGGTTACATTCACCGATTAGGGTCGACTTCCTGCGCTTCCTAAACTGAGGATGTTTGCTGCACACAATCGGGCTCAGGGAAGGAACCTCGACTGGAGAAACTCATTTGTTTGGGGGGGCTTATGTACAGAAGTAACATATGTAGGGTTCATACAGTCATGGAAAACCTGGAAAAGTCATTGAATTATAAAATGGTCGACTTATCTGGAGTCCAGACTCACAACAACGTTTTCCAGCTCTTCTGGTGGTTGTTTCCAAGTTGCTCCCTGGTCTGATCACAACGTGTGTTTATCTTATTAAAATACTTTGATATAAATCTTTTTGGGGCCTTTAGCCCTGGAAAAAAAACCTATTTGCTCTCCAGCTAGTCATCTGATGCACCGACATGTCCACGCCTCTTTTGTCGGCCGTTTGGCATCACAAGCAACTCCGTCATTCAGGAACGATCACGATGCTTTTAACCAAAGACTAAAGAGATAAAGCTGACCCTGTTTTCTCATCTGATGTTCAGAGGTCCAGATCCAAGTCTGTGTCCAGAGAGAGAGACGGATCCTGGGGACGGGACCGGTCCAGATCCAGATCCAGAGAGAGAGACGGATCAAGGTCCAGATCCAGAGGACGAGACGGGTCCAGGTCAAGAGGTCAAGACCGGTCCCGGTCCAGAGAGAGAGACCGGGGCCGCTACAATCGAGGGCGCTACGCACGGTAACGAGCGGACGCACACGGCCTTTATGGGCTTGTCGATTTTTGTGGATTCATTTTTTTTATTAGTTTTAAATGAGTTGATCAGTATGTTCACGACCCTGTGAAACCAGGTCATTGAACACCTTTTCGTTCATGAAACACGTTGCACAAAGTGAAACCGATGCTGAAGGGCCTTAAACCTGCATTCTTTCTAATGGCCACCAGGGGCCACACCTCTGTGTGTAAAAACAACTGATTGTATAGAAGTCTGAGAAAATGACTCTTCTCTCAATTTATTCCCTCAGTAAACATGAGTTTATGTTCTGCGTCTCTAGATTAAATACCGCATGACGTTCATTTAGTTAATTATGGTCCATTTAGAGTCAAATAAACTACAAAGCAGGGGATGCTAAAACCTTTAAGTTTACCTTTACCACACCTGTTGAGACTAGAGTTGTTTTGCACGTTGAAAATTAGTAAAACTTTTTTTCCCGCCCCCTTCGGCTCCTCCTCTGTGCTCCACCCAGGGATCGCTATGACGATCGTCATGACGATTGGCGCGACGATCGTGACGGGTGTGACCGGTGGCCCAATCGGGGCGGAGAGTCGGACAACAGGCGGCGAGGACGCTCCGGCTCCCCGACGGATCGGGAGCCGGCGGAGGCGCCGGCGGTGAAGAAGAAGAAGGAGGAGATTGACCCCATCCTGACCCGGACGGGCGGAGCTTATATCCCCCCCGCCAAGCTGCGTATGATGCAGCAGCAAATCACAGACAAGACCAGGTGAAATGAGTTGTTTCTTTACACGGTCCTCTTGGTTTTAGCTTATTAACTCGCTTATCGCTCATTTTCCAATCGTCCACGAGGTTGTAAAATAATTTTCTTTCTTCCGGGAAATTATTCACGTGGGAAAATGTCTTTTGTCTAATGTCTTTTCTCGACTGTGTATTTTTTTTCGACTGTATTTTTTTTCGACGTGACATCATTGTTGTGTCCCTGTGCAGCCTGGCCTACCAGAGGATGAGCTGGGAGGCCCTGAAGAAGTCCATCAACGGCCTGATCAACAAAGTCAACGTGTCCAACATCGTCCACATCATCCAGGAGCTGCTGCAGGAGAACATCGTCAGGGGGAGGTGAGCCACGCCACATTAATATATATATATATATATATATATATATATATATATATATATATATATATATATATATATATATATATATATATATATATATATATATATATATTAGGGCTGTCAGCGTTAATCTATGCGATTAATTTGGCCGCGTTAACGCACTAAAATATTTTTAACGCAACTTTGTTTACTTCCGGTGTTCGTTGATGTTTTTGCACTGTTCTGAGTCTCAAGCCGCGGCAGTGTGTCTGACTCTGTTTCCGTTTTTAAAACTATGAGTTTTCCGCGAAAATACCGAGCAGAAATCAGTTTAAACTCGTGGATTAATAAATCGGGTTTCCTCCTGCGCCTTCTCCCTCCCGGCTGCTGCTCCGCTCCACAGACACAGACACAGAGTGTCGGGTGACGCGGCACAGAAAGAACTCGTCACACTAAACCTTCACCGTGATTGGTCAAACCGTTTGTCTGTCAACAGTTTGTGAAAAAACAACCAATGAACACTCAGTAAATCACAAGGCCCGCCCACCTCCCAGGTGAGGCTCATTAGCAGCCTGTCAGTCAGAGAAGACAGAGAACACGAGGAGGACAATGAGACTCATTCTATAGAGCTGAGATTGTTCTGGAAGGTTTGATGTAGAACACGTGGGGTTGTGTGTCATATGCAAAAGACTTTAAAAGGTGAATTATATTATATTTTAGTAAAATGTATAAAATGCCCCCAGCCTCCAGAGTGACACATTTGAATGTGTGTCAGTTTCCAAAACCACTGGTTCTGCTGCTGTTCAGTGTTAAAGATGACAGGACCAATGGGTCTCTAATGCACCTTGTTTTACGAATCTGATGTTTCACTGAATAAACTATTTATCATCCACGATATTAAATACCTGGCTGGCCCTTTACAGGTAGGAGCCTCTCTGAGACACAGCTGTGTGAAGGTGTCTTTAACAACAAATACTATCAAACAAGTGTCTAAAACACACGCTGTCTGAAGGGATTACTGCTTCATTTAGAAGATTTAGTCTTTAGAAGAAAAAACCCAGATATTTGCGATTAATCGCGATTAATGAATTTCAAAATGTGCGATTAATTAGTTAACTTTTTTTAATCGATTGACGAGAACCGATACTTACAGTACCTTTCGGTACTCAATATCAAAATACCGACGATACCTATTTTTTTGAAGTACCGCAAGTACCGTGAGCGCCGATGCCAGCTGTTGGCATCGGCGCTGCGCCTCTTTTGGAACTGATGGGGGCGCGCTGCGCCTCGAAGCTAACGTTAGCTAGCAAGCTGTCAAGTGGAGAGGTATATATATATTTTTGTAACCGGCGGCGCGGCGCAGCCTTTTCAGTCTTTACGGTAGTGGTTTAGCGGATGTGGAAACGCACAGACCAATTGCATGCGAGTTAAGCCATCCCACGTGATACCACTCAGCCAATCGAATCTATGCATTCTCGGCGGTAAACATTACGTCTCAACAGACAGACAGCGCTGCGGAGACAGATGAGAAAGTTAGAGGCAGGTTAAACATTGAGACGGTAGAAAGAAAAAGAAAGATAGCGATACATTTAGAAAACAAAGCGAGAGAAACGGACGACTGTGCCAGAGAAAGTTAAGAACAAGTCGAGTGAGACGGCGAAAGGGAGGAAAACGGACAACTGCGCCGGAGAAAGTTGCTAGTGAGACAGCGAAAGGGAGAGACACATAAGGAACAAATGTCGCTCTCCAAAAAAACTCTTTTCTGTTCATACTTCCCACAGGGAGCACAACACCAGTGTGTCTTATATGTTCAGAAACCGTGGCACTTATTAAAAGTGGCAATGTGAAAAGCCATTATGAGACAAAACATAAAGGTTTTGAACAAACAAACCCACTCAAATCCGAAGTGAGATCACAGAAGATAAGTGGCCTCACAGCCCAATATGAACAACCAGGACCCTGAGACACGCTCACTGCCCAACAACTCATGAGTTCCCTCAGAGTTGTTGGATTTTGGGGTAACACAAAAAGCCATTTACTGATGGAGGGCTTGTCAAAGAATGCATGAGTGTCGTTGCTGAAACGTTACTTGATGAAAAACCAAAACAAGAGCTTTGTGATCAGATAAAGCAAATACGCATGTCAGCATCATCTGCCACTAAGAAAAGTGAAATATTAACTCAGGATGTGCTAACCCAGCTAAATGAAGCCTTACATAAGGCACCTTATGTAGGCTTCCAAAAAAATGTACTTTATTATGTTGTGATATGCTCTTTTGCACATGTTTTGTATGTCTTGCTGTTTTTCAAATATTTAACATATATTGTACATGGAATATTTTTTTTTTACTGTGGTATCGAAATTGGTATCGAGAATCGTGTTATTTTACTGGTATCGACTACTGAATTTTTGGTATTGTGACACCCCTAATATGTGTGTGTGTATTATGTATGTATGTATGTATGTATGTATGTATGTATATATATATATATATATATATTTTTTTTAATTTATTTAACCAGGAAGTCCCATTGAGATTAAAAATCTCTTTTTCGAGGGAGACCTGGTCAAGACAGGCAGCAGCATAAAAAACACATGGTTATAGACAGAAAACACAAAACATATATATATATATATATATATATATATATATATATATATATATATATATATATTCTTTATTCCAGACTCATGGGTCCAAAAAACAACAAATACAACAACAACAATAAACGACGAGTACACCCGTCCAGCCATTGCAGCCAAAAAGTCACTTGGGATTAAAAAACATACAAACATTGTTCCATTGCTTCCAGAAACGAGACACAGACCCGGTCTCACTCGGGGTCAGCCGAGACTTTTATCACCAGATCCTCTGAGACTCAGTCGACATTAAATTTATACATAAAATTCCTCAAAACGGCGTGCATCATTAGAGAAAAGATGCTTCCCGATGAGTGAAACGGAGAGGCTATCCTCTCCTCCCCTGGAGGTCGCGTCTGACCTCCGTCCTCCCGTCTGTCTCTCAGGGGTCTGCTGTCTCGCTCGGTGCTGCAGGCTCAGGCGGCGTCGCCCACCTTCACTCACGTCTACTCGGCCGTTGTCGCCATCATCAACTCCAAGTTCCCTCAGATCGGAGAGCTGATCCTCAAGCGCCTCATCCTGACCTTCAGGAGGAGCTACCGCCGCAACCTCAAGGTACCCGTCGGTCTGACTGTATCTGTGACGAGAATCTAAAGAATTCAAAAGTTGATATTTCTTCTATGTTTTACACAGTGGAAAACAGCCTGGGGTCAAGTGGTGTTCAGAACAGTGAGAACATATCATGTGAATTTTATGTTTTCCCAGTTGTCCTTAATAAATTAGGAAAAGTCATGAAATATGAAGCAAAATTAATGTTTTTTTTTTTTTTTTTTTTTTTTTTAAAGAGACGTTTAACATCGAATGGGGTCAAATTGACCCCAAAGGTAACAGGAGGGTTAACTTGAGCAGGCGGAAGCTAGATGTTTGAAATGTAGAGCGTCGAATAAGAAACAACACCTAAATTATTCTGGAATGTTTTTAACCCCGGCCATATATATATATATATATATGGCAAATAAACACAAAGATAATCTTAAATAATTGACGCGGTTTATTCTGAACCACATTTCTTCATTTAAATGAGCCGGTAAGAGTCCTCAAGTCTTTTCTGTATTCATTTTTCCTGACATTAAGTTTGAATTGTATTGACTGTATTCATGTATATATTAGTAATCTATTAAAACCAGTCTGTCTTTTTGTTTTCCAGCAACAATGCTTGACGGCCTCAAAGTTTGTGGCCCATCTCATCAACCAGAACGTGGTAGGTGTCTTATTACACCAATAATATTGTTATAATAATGTTATTAACGGGCACTCTGAGTGTTTGTGTTCAGCTCCTATTGAAGTGTGCTTACGCCTCTCTCTCTCTCTGTCTCTCCGTGGTCTCTCGCCCTCAGGCCCACGAGGTGCTCTGTCTGGAGATGCTCACGCTGCTGCTGGAGCGGCCGACCGACGACAGCGTGGAGGTCGCCATCGCCTTCCTGAAGGAGTGCGGCCTCAAGCTGACCGAGGTGTCCCCGCGAGGAATCAACGGTAGCCACTTGAACACGGCCACACACACACACACACACACACACACACACACACACACACACACACACACACACACACACACACACACACACTGGGCTGTAAATGGAGTACAGAGACACGGTTTTGGGAGTCAGCAGTCAGACCTGCTTCAGGGACTCTTTGTTCCCCTGAATCCGTCTTCTCAGCCCGAGCTTCCCCTCAAACTGTTCAAATTGTAACCGTGGAACTAACGGTATAATAATAATAACTAGAATGGGCACTCAGTAGAGCGCATAACTTCACATATCACAAGATTAGGCATTAAATTATGAACATGTTGGCATTAGTTACATACCAATTGGATAGAAATTGACCGCTCTATGGTAAAAAGAAGATTTTGACCTTTTCATGACATTGACCTTTGACCCGCTCAATCTCAAAATCTAATCAAATGGTCCCCGGATAATAACCAATCATCCCACCACATTTTATACAATTCGGTTTAATCCTTTTTGAGTTATGCGAGTAAAATAATTAAATACACAGCAATCAAAACATAAGCTTTCGCATTTTCAATGCAAAGGTAATAATGCATCTATTTTATAAAGCGCCTTTCAAGGCACTCAAGGTCGCGGTCCAGCACATTAAACAGTCACAGTCCAGACCACCGGACTGTGCTGCGTGTTTCTGACCATCTGGCCGCCCCTAAACGCCGCCATCGCTCCGTCTCTCCTCAGCCATCTTCGAGCGCCTCAGGAACGTCCTCCACGAGTCGGCCATCGATAAGAGGGTCCAGTACATGATCGAGGTGATGTTCGCCATCAGGAAGGACGGCTTCAAAGACCACCCGGTGATCCTGGAGGGCCTGGACCTGGTGGACGAGGGGGACCAGTTCACCCACATGCTGCCGCTGGACGACGAGTACGACACCGAGGAGCTGCTCAGTAAGAGAGAAAGAGACCCACGCCGGCCCCCGAGCCTCAGGACGACATCTGTGTGTGTCATACTAACGTGTGTGTGTGTGTTCACTCAGATGTGTTTAAGATGGACCCGGACTTCCTGGAGAGCGAGGAGAAATACAAAACCATCAAAAGAGGTCAGAGTGCGCACCAACATCAAACCGGCCAATCGGCTGTCACTTGCCGCTCGCTCTAACCAATCGGCGGTCGCCTCCCGACAGACATCCTGGACGAGGGCAGCAGCGACTCGGGGGAGGACGGCGACGGCAGCGACGAAGAGGGGGACGAAGAGGAGGAGAAGGAGGAGGAGGGAGCAGGTGAGGCCTGACTGCGGCGGTTTGTCGTCATCTATGGAGGAATCGAGTTGTACATAAGAGAAAGTCACCACGATGATGTCATCAGGGTTGTCTCAGGTGGAGCCTTAAATGTGGTACGTTTTGACTAAAAGATGGTGAGGTGTTGCATTATGGGAAACGTGGGATCCAGAGTTTGTGGAGCTGGACTCGTACTATCGGCACCTTTTATAAAAAAAATATATATATTTAAACGGATAGTTTAACATTGGGGGGCTTTGTAGAACCACACACCACCGACTCTGTTATTATGCTATGAACTTGATTTTAACACAATACTAAAGAATCTGTCTGTCTCTCTCTCTCTCTCTCTCTCTCCCTCTCCCTCAGATGAGAAGATCACCATCTATGATATGACTGAAGTCAACCTGGTTGCTTTTAGAAGAACCATCTACCTTGCTATCCAGTCCAGGTACACACACACACACACACACAGATTACTTTGGAGACCTGCAGAGAGGGAGCACACACACACACACAGATACAAACACGCACAGTGACTCAATTGTCTCTCTGGGTGATGGACTTGGAATAATATTTAAAGCTGTGTTTAAAGTGTGTGTGTGTGTGTGTGTGTGTGTGTGCAGCCTAGTTACCATGGTTTCAGTGTAGAGCGGCTCACAGTTTTGGAGAACGGGGTGAAACTGAAAAGGATTAAGAAATAATATCACAGAACATGCACACACACACACACACACACACACTCGAGCTTACATTTGTATTGTTATAAAAAAAAAAAATTAATCTTTGTCTTTAGTTTGGACTTTGAGGAGTGCGCCCACAAGCTCATCAAGATGGACTTTCCTGACAGCCAGACGGTAAGTACACACACACACACACACACACACACACACACTCATTTAAAAGGCTTCAGTGACGCACACAGTCCTTGTCTACTGAGGATGAAAATTAAAATAATGTTCCAGGATAAAACGAGCTGACAGTGGATTCCTCGATGTGTTGCGCAACAGCAGCCGGACGATCAAGACAAATAATAATAATATTTGCGGCGACTGACGATTAGTTTAAAGACATTAAAATGAATTCATGAAGCAGAAACACTGGACTTCTAAAACACGATTGACCTTTTCCGTGGCACGGCCGACCAGAAGGTGGCGCTGATAAACTAGTTAATGACTGAAAGAAGATACACGTGTATATGGGGGGGGCGACCTTGTGGGCGACCTTGTGCGTCAGTGTTTTGACTGAATCACTCGACGCAGCAGCTGGAAACCGAAAACGAAGCACACAAAAAAAACACACAATATAATTGCGCAACTTTCACATCAAAGGGAAAAACAAGACGTCTGAATGTTAATCCTTTGGACCCAGACGGCGGTCTCCTCCTCCTCTTCCTCGCGGGGGACGACACTTTCATACAATTTATGGAAATTGCAACACGGCCTCCTGCAGCTTTCCAATAGCAGGAGGCCGTGTTGCTTCAACCGTGAAATGTTTGTGTCGGAACCTTTGAATGGATGACAACAAGAATAACGGTAGAAACAAACGCTGCCTCCAGCATCGGGAGTTCGGTATCGTTTGGGTTTTTCAATACCGGGGCTAAACCGATACTTTTAAAACGATAGCGGTGCCTGAACTGATACTTAAAACAATAAAAGGAGCACAATGAGGACATTAAAAACCTCTTTGGCTATATTCCCTGTAAAAGCCGTTCTCATGAAGCAATGACGACAAACGGATATCGGCTGTCACCTCGTATCTTAAACATGTTTATAAAGGCTAATAATTTATTATTTGTTGACCGACTTTTATGAATGCAAGACTTGCGATCCCCGTTCCGGTGCTACTCTGAGTTCAGGCTGCTCGTCTTCATCGTCTCCACGTGTTCAGGGGACCGTCTCCCCACCGCGCCCAGCCTCACGCTGACAGTCACACGGAGCACGCCTCCTCTCTTTAAAAAAAATTGTATATACATTATTAGAATTTTTTTTTTTTTTTTTTTTTTTTTTTTTTTTTTAAACAATTGAAAATAAGGAAAAATAATGAATCCTAACAAACCCACCCATGGCCTTTACATTTGTTCAGTATTTTGTAATACATGGATTTGGTTGCAATAAATCAGACAGACGCCCTTTCAGAGTGGAATGATCGGCTCTCGTAACCTGCTGACAGGGCGGAGTCACCAGAGAAGTTCAGAAGAAAAGTTTTTTTCAATCGGCTCAGTCACCGAAATGTAGGAAACGCCGTATCCACACCGGACTTCTGTCCCCGACTCGTTGGATCACATCTCCGTGACGACGTCCTTTTAGGAAACGTCCCTTTAGATTCAAGAAAGTTTCTAGGATAGATTTGAAATGTGATCTCGTGCAGCATGTTGTGGGGGAGGGGCCTGCGCTGTGAGTTGTTGTGTGTGTTGCTGAGTGGTTGTGTGTGTGTGTGTGTGTGTGTGTGTGTGTGTGTGTGTGTGTGTGTGTGAGCAGAAGGAGCTGTGCAACATGATCCTGGACTGCTGCGCCCAGCAGAGGACCTACGAGAAGTTCTTCGGCCTGCTGGCCGGGGTGAGTCCGGAGGACGCCTCCTCTGATAGTTTTTGCGTTCATTCATTTTGAGGCGATGGGCGGTTTCCCCGTCGCCGTGGAGACGTCTCCGCCGTGTGTGTGACGTGCGCCGATCCGTCCCCAGAGGTTCTGCCTGCTGAAGAAGGAGTACATGGAGAGTTTCGAGGGCATCTTCGCGGAGCAGTACGAAACCATCCACCGGCTGGAGACCAACAAGCTGAGGAACGTGGCACGGCTGTTCGCTCACCTGCTCTACACCGACTCTGTGCCCTGGAGTGTGAGGACACACACACACACACACACATGGATCTGGATGTTCTTTCTGATTGATTTGTCCTCAGAATTCATGTTTCTCTCTCTCTCTCTGTCTCTGTCTCCCCCTCTGTCTGTGTTTCTCTCTCTCTCTCTCTCTGTCTATCTGTCTCTCTCTCTCTCTGTCTCTCTCTCCCCCTCTGTCTGTGTCTCTCTCTCTCTCCCCTCTGTCTGTGTCTCTGTCTCTCTCTCCCCCTCTGTCTGTGTCTCTGTCTCTCTCTCCCTCTCTCTCTCTCCCCCTCCCTCCCTCCCTCCCTCCCTCCCTCCCTCTCTCTCTTCTCTTGTGTCTCTCGGCCACCAGGTGCTGGAGTCGGTCCGGATGAGCGAGGACACCACGACGTCGTCCAGCAGGATCTTTGTGAAGATCCTTTTCCAGGAGCTCTGTGCCTACATGGGCCTCCCCAGACTCAACCAGAGGCTTAAAGACCCGTATGAACACACACACACACACACACACACACACACACACACACACAGAGACACAAGGTCCTCTGTCTCTCTTCAAACATAAATACAGATTACAACGCGATAATGAAGCGTCCGTGTTTCAGGACTCTGCAGCCGTACTTTGAAGGTCTCTTCCCGCGCGATAATCCCAGAAATACTCGCTTCGCCATCAACTTCTTCACCTCCATCGGACTGGGAGGCCTGACGTGAGGACCACACACACACACACGCTATACTGTGAACGGTGTACAATTCAGCCACAAATCAGAGGCTGCGTGAATGTTTGAGCTACACTACCGTTCAAAAGTTTGGGGTCACTTAGAGAAAAGAAAAAAGCAATGTTTTTTCAATGAAAATGACATTCAATTAATCATAAATACACACTCTACATAGTTAATGTGTAAATGACTATTCTCTGGTTGTTAATAAGTCTCTCCAGAGGTGTATAGAGGCCCATCTCCATGTTCTAGTGGTACATTGTGTTATTGCCTTAGAAGACTAGCAGAGGGGTAGAACCCCCATGAAACACTTTTTAAAAATAACTTTTTATTTAGCATTTTCCACCAACAGATTATTCCTTGACATTGAAACCCTTTTTTTTTGTGAGCACAGCTGAAAACAGTTATGCTGGAGAGAGAAGCTCTAAAACTGGCCTTCCTTTGAGCCACAAGAAGAACAACTTAATATTTACAATAAAAAACATTATTTCTAACCTTGTCAATGTCTTGACTATATTTTGTATTAATCTTGTATTCATTTAATAAATAAAAGTGTGAGTTTTCATGGAAAACACAACATTTTCTCAGTGACCCCAAACATTTGAACGGTAGTTTATATGTGAAAAGTCTTTAATCATGTTTTACGTCTAGATCTCATTTTACTTTGTAATATTTCTTGATTTGTATTTTATTCCCAAACTAATGTTTTACAAACGTTTCTCACACACACACTTCTCTCTCTCAGGGACGAGTTGAGGGAACATTTGAAGAACGCTCCCAAGATGATCATGACTCAGAAGCAGGAAGTGGAATCCTCTGACTCCGACTCCTCTTCATCCTCCTCGTCCTCGTCTGACTCCTCCTCCTCGGACTCCTCCAGCGACTCTGATTCCTCCAGCAGCAGCTCGGGTACGTCTGTATCGATTTATTCAACGTGAATAGAATTGCATGTTGTTTTTATCTGTAAATGTTCTGTTTCTGAAAAGATATATATTCTGTGTTCCCCTCTCGTCCTTCAGACTCGGACGGCAAACAGAAGAAGAAGAAGAAGAGAAAAGAACAAAGCAATGAGAAGAACAAGAAGAAGAAAGGAGAGGACAAGAAGAAGAAAAACAAGAAGATAAAGAGCAAGAAAGACAAACAGTCGGACAAGAAGAGAGTCGAACGCAAGAGCGAAGATGAGGGTGACGAGGACAGCGGCGACGAGAAGCAGGCGAGGAAGGACAGGAAGGGCCTCGCACGTGAGGGGGAGGGGCGGGAGCGTCCACGTGAGATGGAGGGGCGTGCACGTGAGATGGAGGGGCGTGAGCGTCCACGTGAGATGGAGGGGCGTGAGCGTCCACGTGAGATGGAGGGGCGTGCACGTGAGATGGAGGGGCGTGAGCGTCCACGTGAAATGGAGGGGCGTGCACGTGAGATGGAGGGGCGTGAGCGTCCACGTGAAATGGAGGGGCGTGCACGTGAGATGGAGGGGCGTGAGCGTCCACGTGAAATGGAGGGGCGTGCACGTGAGATGGAGGGGCGTGAGCGTCCACGTGAAATGGAGGGGCGTGCACGTGACATGGAGGGGCGTGCGCGTCCACGTGAGATGGAGGGCCGTGAGCGTCCACGTGAGATGGAGGGCCGTGAGCGTGCACGTGAGATGGAGGGGCGTGCACGTGAGATGGAGGGCCGTGCACGTGAGCCAGAAGGGCGCGCACGTGAGATAGACGACCGCGCACGTGACGCTCCCCGCCGGAACAGACGGGACGAAAGGTCCGAGGAAGAGGAGGAGCAGGAGAAGGACAGGAGGAAGAGCAAAATGGACTTTCAAGGCCGACAAAGAGACGGAGTGAGAGAGAGAGACCGGGGGAGGGAGGAAGAGAGAGAGGAGAAGGGTGAGGGCGAAAAGGAGCGAGAGAAGCCGAGGGAGAGAGAGAGGAACAAGGAGAACAGGGACCGCAACAGAGAGCGAGAGGAGGAGAGGAGGAGGAGGTGAAGCGGCGGTGACGTTTTCTCCTCCGTGGTCACTCTGGGTGTCTTTCTCTCTCTCTCTTTACTTAATCTGTCTGTCTGTATTTTCTATAATAACTTTTTGTTGTTGACATTTTCGGTGGGAGAAAAAACAAAAAAACATTAAAGTTTCTTTTGATGGTTTTTTAAAATCCGTTTCAGTTTCAACTGTTTTCAGCTGCTCCTGGTGTTCAGGAAGCAACGACACAATCTCTCTTTTTAAGCGTTCTACCACCGTGCGCGTCACGTGACACGATCATCGACTATGAATCATGATCTGTGATCTCCAGAGGAACTAAACACTTTGTCAAAATGCATCTTTTTATATTCTGAGCCAAGCTGCTCCTCTTCCTCATCAGTGTCATGTAGCTCCTCCCCCTGCAACTCCGATTGGTTGGAATGCAGGGTTCCTAACATGGAAAACCTGGAGAAGTCATGGAAAAAACTTAAGTCATAAAAGTTTTGGAAAAGTCATGGAAATGTGTTATTACATGTTCATTTATGCCGAGTTTGAAATAATTAATGTGTTTTTTAAAGTAAGACGCTCAAAATATAAGCCGGTGTATGCTCTCAATACGCAACATGTTCTAAATTTGTAATGTTTATACAGATATTTCAGTTTGGTCATGGACATGTGGTTAAAAGTCCTGGAAAGACGTTTGTCTAAAATGTTAATCTGAGAATCAACAATTACTCAAAGTTAGATTGATATTTTAATCTATAAAATGAAACTCGAGGCAGCAGCTGTTTAGAAAATGTCCAAGCATTTAGGGATGTGACGGCGGTACCTTTTAAGAACTGGAGCTCGGGCGAGTTGGGTCCATCCGGCGTCGTGTGTCCTGGCTCTCACACTGGAAAGTACAGGTACCTGAAGGCAGCATCCGTGGTGATGGTAAACAGTCGTCAGCTCACTCAGTGGATGGAGGCGCACTGTAAAAAAGACTGCTGTCGTTCTACATGAGCTCCTTTACTGATTCGGGACATCCCATAATAACCAGTTGTGGAACACTTAGGACTCGAGTGCTGAAGCCAAGTTATTCTCAAATACTTTGACTCCGCCTGAGTCGTTTCCTTTTATGCCACTTTGTCCTCGCACTCTCTTTATAATTCATACGAAAATACAATCGACTCATAAATTATTAAATGTCTCGGATCAAGAGGGCAGCGGATTTGAACTGCTCACACATTAATGCATCGATAATGTTATGTAAGTTCAGGACTTTTACTCCCAGCAAATTGACCCCTTTGCTTTGAGGATTTGACTCTTAACATTTTGTGTGTATTTTTTCCAGTCAATCAAATACAATAAAATATTATTTTATATAATATACAAAACAAAGACTGAAAAGGTATAGGTAGAAGCACAAATATGCTTATATATTCCTATCCTAAATAATTACTAAAAATCTGAAAATGAATATAAAATAAAGAAAAAAAAAAAAAAAAATATATATATATATATATATATATAGGGGTTAAAGGTAACAAGTTGTCAGTGTCCCGGGTGATTTGTTTCTGTGAGTGAATAAACAACCACGGAAGTGAGCAGCCAAAGGATCTAACTTTGTCCACAGCGTTCATTCCCGCGCTCCTACAAAACCACGATTTAGTAATGTCTAGCTCCTCTTCAATAACAAACAAAAAGTCCTTCAATTGTTTTCCTGGACAGAATAAGTTAGTACCATCAGCAAAAATGACACATTTTAATGATTTAGTGACATAACAAATATCATTAATGTAAAGTATAAAAAGTATTGGACCCACCACTGATCCCTGGGGTACTCCTGACTCTGTGTCATTAACTTGCACACACTGCGGTCTGTTTTCCACGTAGCTTTTCAGCCCAGAGTGAGCGATCCCTCTCATCCCTCTCATCCCATCTGTTACGTGTCAGTGTTGTGTGTGTTCTCCCCTCCCCTTGGTTTTCCCTCAGGTAGCATCAATTACCACCTCCTCAGGCCAATATTACTGCACCTGGGTGCAGAAGGAGAGCTGACCAATCGGCTGAGAGGGCCCTGTTTAAAAGGCTGAAGACAGAAGAGATTCAGGGGGGGAGTGTCTGGTGGTAGTTCATTGTGTGGAATGTGGACACTGCCACTGATAGAGGTGGAGGTTTATGGTGAGAGGTTGTGGACAGTAGGTAAGTTTGGGGTGCCCTGTACATTTGTGCACTCAAGTAGGTACGTTGTGTTAGAAACACTAGGCTATTGGTTGTTGCTGCCTCTGTATTGTTTTGACTCAAACTTTGTAGAGAAGCTAGTGGAGCCATTTTGTTTGTTGCTTTTCAGAGAGGTAGGTAGCCAAGCCTAGTTTTGTTATGTTGAATTCATTTGTTTGGCACAACCGCAACTGTCCCAATCTCTCCCATATCAGTTGAACATTTGTTTTTTGTGTTGTAAATAAATATTATTTGACCACGTTACTCCTGTTGTTGAACTTTATCAGTTATTCTTTGACTGTCCTGTGTTCGTCTCCCCGCTTATTCACTAGACTGAAAAGGAGACGTAACACCATCCCTCTCCAATGTTGTCGTTGTCAAAGCACACTTGCACTTCGTATCCTTTTATTATGAAGTTTCTTATTTATTAGTTTCTGTTCGGTTATAGCATAGTTGAAGCTCCCCGAGGTAAACGAGCTGCTGCAGTCAAAGAGAAAAAGCCGCAGCTCGTACCGTTATAAGTTTAAAGCCCGCGGCCTCGCTTCAATCCGGGGTCACATGTTCACGTCTGACCTTCAGCACCAAAGAGAAGAAGCAAAATGTCTCAACTGTTCATTCAGGAAGAAGCAATTTGGACTAATGTGCTACACAAGAAGGTATTCAGAAAGTGTGTGTTGGTGTGTCTCTCTCTCCTTCCTTGCATAACCTTGATGTGATGTTCAAGGTGAGGGAGAGGGTTGGGGGGGGGGCGGGCTGTGTAAGTGGGTCGCTCTGCCGTGCTGGACTGTGATTGGCTGGACGTCGTGATGAGCAGATGATTTGGTTTGCCAAGGTTGCAAATGAAGGAAGAGACCCACCAGGACCCGTGAACTGCAAGGGATTCTGGGAAACGACAGCGAGGTCCTGGGAGTCTGAGTAGAGGGTAAAGTCAGATCACGAAGAAGATGTTCCCCATCTTTTAAATTATAAACAAAAATATAAACTCCAAATGTGTCAAACATGTCGGTCTGAACTTGTAGCTATTTACGAAATGATAAAAAGATATGGGGAATATGTTCATTTCAATATTTCACGCAAAGACGTTTCGATGAAGGGACGCAAAATGTTACAAAACCTGCAGAGGCGGATTCTCTTTTGGCCACTAGGGGGCCAAAGAAACGAGACAGAACATCTCCAGATGCGGATGAAATGTAGATTTCATCTTATTAACGGTCAGCTATTTGCTCCGGCAGATACAGATTAACGTTTGTTTTTCTTTTGTGTGCGTGTCCACCGGTCCGATATTAGACCAGGAGTCTTTTTTCTCTCTTTTTGCTCCATTTTTGGTCCCCATCGTCGCTTTAGTTGCTAAACGCTCCGCTATGTTCACCAGTCTCCAACTCAGCCTCTTGCATGTTGACTTTAATTTAACTTTAATGCGACTTGTGAAAAAAACTGTCTGCCTGTGTGCCTGTCTGGCTATACTTTTACTCTGTGGTATTGCTACTTTAACTGGAGTATTTATTCCTCCATTAAGACTTCAAAAATATCCTTTAACCTGACACCTTATGACGTCACGAACAGGTGAGTTGACAGTAAACAGAGAGAGAGAGAGAGAGAGAGAGAGATGCAGCTGGTTTCCGTCCTTTAGGCTGCCTGCAAGTCAACCTGCTGCTCACGTGCGCGCACGCGGGCGCGCACACACAAGTAAGTAACTGCTCTTTTTCCACTTCACTTTGAGGTTCATCCAATCTTTTATACATTTTCGGCTGCAATTTAATCCCCCCTTCTCTCTCTCTCTCTCGCTCGCTCTGTGTTTGTGTGTTGCGCATGCGCAGCCCCAGCTCTCCGCAGAGCGCGCGGCTCTCCGCTGCTCGGACGGAGTTGATGATCAGAGACCGGGATCACGGCCGGTTGGATGGATCGATCGACGGCTTGATCAGTCAGCGGGCCCGCGCCGTCTCAGTCAGGACACACGCACGCGCACACGTGCACACAAACGCGCACAAACACACCTGTTCAGTATCGATTATTGCTTCACGAGTGGAGGACAGCGAGCCTCGACTTTCTTCATCCGTCCATCACCTCCTCCGGTAAGTCACCTTCGTCGTCCTCCTCTTGTCTCTCTCCCTTTATTCCTTCCATTCTTTCTTTCCTTCTTCTTCGTTGGGCCGAACGGCGGCAGCAGAGGCTTTGACCCGAACCCGTCTGTGATTTAAAATGACTTTATAAGCCCGTCTGTGATTTAAAATGACTTTATAAGCCCGTCTGTGATTTAAAATGACTTTATAAGCCCGTCTGTGATTTAAAATGAATTTATAAGCCCGTCTGTGATTTAAAATGACTTTACAAGCCCGTCTTTGATTTAAAATGACTTTATAAGCCCGTTTGTGATTTAAAATGACTTTATAAGCCTGTCTGTGATTTAATATTTTGAAATGTATAGTAAATGTAAATAGTAAAGCAAAAGTGTACGGGGAGAAGAATGGTGTTTGTTGTTAATATTTAAATAGTTTGTTGATAGTGTATTATTACTATTTTAATCAACATTGTTTCGGTCTCTCTCGATACGTTTCTTTTTTTTATCCTCGTCTTTAATAATCTGTTGTTAGTGAAATGAACTGCAGTCGGTTTATATCAGCAGGTACATCCACACGGGAATTAACATATTTAAGTTTCATTCTTAAAACTGTTTTTAGTTTATTTACATAAAAAACTCTCTCTCTTCCTGTCACAGAGATGTTGTTAATTTTCACATTAACAACATGTGTGTGTGTGTTGGACTGTCGTGCCCCCTGCAGCTTGGACAGAATTTCCTCTTAAACACATCTCTTCCTTTCCTTCCCTACCTCACTCTAAACCTTTCCTTCTTTACCTCCATTTTTTTCTTCATTGCCTTTTTACTACTTTTCCTTTGTGTCGAAAATGTTAGCGCCGCCGTCCCGTGTACAAAGTGAACGACACCTCCATCTGACACCCTCAGTCCTTTCCTTGCTCCCTCCCTCCCAAAGCAGAGGAGTTTCCCACTCAACGTTGTTAGCTACTAAACGATGACGCGCCCGTCAGAGCTAATCGCTCGTTATTCAGTCTGAACCGAAGCTCAAGGGCCGTGTCGAAGCTCCAAAAAGGGAGACAGAAGGGAAACACCTTGTCTACAGGTGAGCTGTTGATGCGTTCAGGGACCACGCCCCCGGTCGGTCGTTTTACAATCCAGCAACAGACGAGGGAAAGAGTGGCACGATATATAGGAGGGAAACACAGGTGTACGACATCAGACACTAACGAGACGAGAGTGGCTGAGGACAGGTGCAGGGAATTAAACAATCAAGGAAACAGAGGAGACAGAGGAGACAGAGGAGAGAGAGAACAGGACCTTACAGAACGAGGGTTACATCTCGTGACCTTTGTCCGACCCCCAGGCTTCACCTCCAGGAGAAGATCAAACGCTTCTCAGGACACACAGGTGAGCGGTGAGGTGGGGTTGAGCGGCGCTGCAGCCCGTTGGTGTGTGTGGTCCGTGGTCCAGTGCAGCCGGTGTGTGTGTGTCCTCATGTAACTCTCTCTCCTACACACAAATCAATTGTGTGTATTTATAGAACACGACAACAAGACTACACACAGCGCTCTGCTGGCTGAGAGCCAGAAGACAGGCAGCGGCAGATTGAGGGCCGGCAGGTGGTTACGTCAGGACCGATCACACACACATAGACACATACACACACACACACGCATACACACATACATACACATGCATACACACACACACACACACACATACACAAACACATACACACACCTACAAACACACACACACACATACACACATCAAAACTTGAGCTGAACTCATAAATCTGGACTCAGAGTTTTGTGTCGCCTCAGAAGTATTGATGGCGGTGATGTTCCACAGATGTGTTTCTGCCACTGTAGCAGGGTGTGTGTGTGTGTGTGTGTGTGTGTGTGTGTGTGTGTGTGTGTGTGTGTGTGTGTGTGTGTGTGTGTGTGTGTGTGTGTGTGTGTGTGTGTGTGTGTGTGTGTGTGTGTGTGTGTGTGTGTGTGTGTGTGTGTGTGTGTGTGTGTGTGTGTGTGTGTGTGTGTGTGTGTGTGTGTGTGTGTGTGTGTGTGTGTGTAGCTAGCCACCGCATTACTCCCATTCTGTCTGCTGTGATTTATGGACCTTTCTACGTGTGTGTACCTGCTCCCCATGTTGTCTCAGGAATTTTGAATTAATTTCCCATCATGTGACGAAGAGGAAGTGATGACAGTAATCAAATGTGACAATACAATTAGTGGCAATCAGAGAGAGAGATAGAGAGAGGATGGAGGAGGGAGGGATTAGGAAAGTGTGAATAAAAACTGTATAAAGGAAAAGTTGAATTTGCATATGAAAGAAAGTGTGTGTGTGTGTAAACATCAGTGATGACGTGTTTCCTCGTGACTTGTGTTGTCTTTAAGGTTATTACACACACACACACACACGCACACACACTCTGAGGATGTGAAGGTCACACTTCAGGTTGCACGTTCCCATGTATTTACCCTCCAGACGTAGAGGCGTCTGGAGCGCTCGCTTCCAGAAAGAAGGAAAGTGGAACGAATTCTTCCTCTTCATCGGAGATGAAGATCGATGCCACTCTCGTTTATATGTGAAGGAATGGGCTGAAATCGGCAACTTGAAAAGTCTGACCTCGGGCGACCTTCAGGCTTAAAGGGGCCTCCTGGATACAGAAGTCCAATTTGACATTTCCAGGACCGAAGAAAGTCGATATTTGTGTCCTTTTGCTTCTCTCTCTCTTTCTCTCTCGCTGTCTTTAAATCTTTTGGGAGTTTTGAGCGTGTACTCAGAGGACCTTGCCACGAGGTGTGCGTTTCCTCGCGTGTTTCTCGTGTTTCTTCTTCCATTACTTGAGTGGAGCGGCCGTTGAATGTTTGATGAGTCAGCATGCTGACAAGGAAGTGATGTCACAGGCGTGCTCTCGTGTTTCGGTGTTAAGGTAAAACTTAAACCTGGACCGTGAACACCACACACGCTCCGCGTGGCTCAGGAGAGACGATGCGTGGAGACGCATCGTCTCACTGGAGAGTCCAATCACGCGACTCGCTCGCGAGCTTCGAAACACTTGAAACAAACGGCGTCCCTCCCATCGGCCGTCCTTTGATTACATCATCGTGTCACATCTCACGGCTTTCTCCGACTTGCTTCAGGTGTTCTTTAATCCCCGTCGTGTGGTTACATGTGAGGAGCTGCACGGTGAGTGTGTTACCAGTGTGACGTCGGCTGATGACACCGGAGCCGTGAGACGAGGCCAACCGCCGGGTTTCAGATTATTTTGTAGCGTAGAATTGAAGGGCGACGACAAACTTCCATGCTCAAAGTGTGTGTCTTATTCGTATGCACACTGACACTGTTCACACACACACACGCACGCGCGCATGTATGTATGTGTGTGTGTGTGTGCATGCATGCATGCATGCATGCATGCATGCATGCATGTGCATGCATGCATGCATGCATGCATGCACACACACACAGAGTCCCAGGAGTTCAGCGTTGTTCTGAGAGTGTGAGTGGTAATCTCTATTATTAGAAGCCAGATTATACTGATACTGCTACAATATAGGTGCACACACACACACGTACACACATACATGCACACAAAACACTTATCTGTGGATTATAATCCCAATCTCACAATCCCTTTGAGGCTAGACCAATCATGTCCCACCAAATCCTGCACGACCTGCTGGGTAACCTACATTGTGTGTGTGTGTGTGTGTGTGTGTGTGTGTGTGTGTGTGTGTGTGTGTGTGTGTGTGTGTGTGTGTGTGTGTGTGTGTGTGTGTGTGTGTGTGTGTGTGTGTGTGTGTGTGTGTGTGTGTGTGTGTGTGTGTGTGTGTGTGTGTGTGTGTGTGTGTGTGTGTGTGTGTGTGTGTGTGTGTGTGTGTGTGTGTGTGTGTTAATCCCTACCATGTCTGTAAGACAGTAACATCTGTTTTTTTCTCTGTGGCTTCCTGTTCAAACAGTAAACAGAATCAGTGATAAATATTCACTTTAATCCCAAATGATTTTGCTTCCTTTTGTTTTTAGCACAATTGCAAGAAGACTATATATTAAACTTATCTTAGCTTAGCATAAAGACTGGAAACAGTTTCCAGTCTTGCTAAGCTAACCAAACCAGCTCCTGGCTGTAGCTTATATATATATATATATATATATATATATATTTAACTCTCAGCATGAAAGTGTTGGTCCTTTGTAGTACGAGTTCTCAGTAAACTTTCTCTTCTCCTTGAGTGGTAGAAGTGAAGTCTCGATGGAGCAGAGCGGCTATTTAAAGAAGCAACAGAAGTCACGGTGTCCTGGAGAGGGTTTGAAACTGTGTGTGTGTCCCTGTTAACAATACAACACAGTGTCAGTTGTGTAAAGATCAACTCAACACAAGACTCGTTCGACTGAAGGAGAGTGAACAATACAATATGATTTAATATTCCTTTATTTGTCCCACAGTGGGGACATTTATAAAATTTCAAAAATCACAATGCAGAGCATCAATGAAAATAAATACAAAACACAATACTAAAAACTAAATACTCATACTAATGATACAGGGGGAAACAAAGTGAAGTGCTGAGTTTGCCAGGATCTGCAGCGATAAGCAGTGAGGCTCGAGTCACAGCCGGAGCAATATCTATATTCATGTAGACGGATATTTATATATCATCAGTCGCAGCTTGAAACTGCTGAGATTCAAGGAGTGAGTCATCCAGACAGACGGGGACCAGAGAGGACGGGTCCCTCTAGAAGTGAGCATGTGGAGGTCACCTTTTTGTATCTGTCTTTCTGTCTGTGTTGTGTAGTGTGTGTGTGTGTGTCATAGTTTCCCAGTCGATCTGACCACAGTGACTTCACCGGCTGCGGTGTTACCGCACAGCGTTTCCATGACAACCAGAAAACAGAGCGAACAGGAAGCGTCTCCAGGCCCGTCGGTCCACCTGTCTGACCTGCGGGTTTTCCATCTCGCCACAAACATCGAGATGGAGGCCCCGCCCCCTTCACTCTACAGCATCATCCAGACCAACTTGTGTCTGATGGGTGATGCTCAAAATTGTGACTGGTACAACCACCAAGAGGCAAATTAAATTCTCTTATTACATTAGATTACATGTCATTTAGCTGAAGCTTTTATCCAAAGCGACTTACAATCCTGTTACAATCACACACCGTAGACGCAGCTACAGGGAGCAGCTCAGGGTTAAGGCCACGTTTACACATAGCCGGTATTTACAGAAACGAATATTTCTGCCCCTCCGTTTTCAAAAACGTTGTACACACAAGGTCGTTTTCAAAAACGTTTCTGTTTATATGAACCCGCATGAATACGCCGTCCGCATACGTCCCATAGGACGCTCACATCTTTAGTCGCATACTGTGACGTTTGACAAACTAAAACTCTGTTTGACCTCGTTCACACGCAAACACACACACTGAGTTTTCAGAAATCTCCACTTTGGCCGGAGTTTTTAAAAAGGATCTTTTTTTCCGTGACAAAACCTCAGTTTTTGTGTAAATGAAGGGCCAAAACACATGAAAATATATGCGTTTTCCCATTGTGTAAACGGGGCCTGAGTGTCTTGCTCAAGGACACATCGACTAGGGCAGGTATCGAACCTCCGACCCCCTGATTGAAGGACGGACCTGCTACCTGCTGACCCACAGTCCCCCCACCACCATCATGAATGAAAGATCAGAATTAAATTCAGTTTATTTTATAAAGCCCAATATCTGGTTTTACAATCTGCTCACATACGGCATCCCTGAGCTTTGACCTCGGGTCGGATCAGAACCGCCGTGAGGAGCCCTGAGAGCAGCTGTGAATACGCTTCATGGAACACACACAGTTTTCTGTGCCGCCGTTTGTGTCTCAGATATTTGGGCGGGATGCCTCCTTCCCTCGACGAGGAAGGACGCCTTTCGGCGACGGGGAGATGACGAAAGAAGGGGAATGTCGGCCGGTGAAGGAAAAGTAGACAAAGTTCCAGAGTTTGGAGATTTTGGTTAAACAAACTCTTTCAGAGTCGCCGTGGGCGTCCGACCGGCGCCTGTCTGGAATCCTGTCTCGCTCTCCGGAGGAGGGAGGAGGAGCCGAATGGAACGATGTGACCTCAGGAGAGTCTGGAGGTCACGGCCTCCTGAAGGGCTACACTGTAGTCCGGATGCTCCTAAATGTCCCTGAACTTTCCTTAATGGTCCTGAACATTTCTGAATGTAACTGAATGTTCCTGAACGTTTCTGAATGTTCCTGAACGTTCCTGAATATCCCTGAATGTTCCTGAATGTTCCTGAATGTTCTTTAATGTTCCTGAATGATCCTGAACGTTCCAGGAGCCGAATGGAACTGTGACCTCAGGAGAGTCTGGAGGTCACAGCCACCTGAAGGTCTTCACTGCAGTCTGAATTTTCCTCAACATTCCTGCATGTTTCTGAACGTTCCTGAACGCTCCTTAATGTTCATGAACGTTCCTTAATGTCCCTGAACGTTCCGGAATGTCCATGAACGTTCCTTAATGTCCCTGAACTTTCCGAAATGTCCATGAACGTTCCTGAATGTCCCTGAACGCTCCTGAATGTTTCTGAACGCTCCCGAATGTTTCTGAATGTCCCTTAACGTGTTCCCACGAGAGCGGCCGGCCGAGGGCAGACGGTGTGAGGATTGTTAATACGACGGGAGGAGATGCGTTCGGTCGCCACTGAGCAGACTGAGAAAGGCGCGTGATGAAGGTGTGGGAGGAAGCCAGGCGACACATCCTCGTGTCGTGAGGAGGACGGCGTGTTAGTTTCCTGTTCTCAACGCTCCTTTTGCTTCCACCATTTTTTATCCTATCACCCTTTATAGCCTTGAAAGTGTTTATTATTGTCCCCACAATTGCAAACTACTGGATCCTCATGTTTGGGCCTTGTGTATTCCTGGATACACGGGGACTTCTTAATGTTGTGGTAATTAAAAGAAAAAAGATTTTTCTTCATTTTGTTATTTCTGTATTATAGTTCTTTACCTTGATGACTCCTCGCTCCTCTTCACCGGCTCGGTAGACGCTGCACGGGATCAAACCTGACGCCCGTTGAAAGGTTAGTTCTCATTTTGAACCAGATGATCGGCAGATTAATTCAATACCTGATATGTCAGGATCCACTAGAGCACTGGTGTCAAACACGAGGCCCGCGGGCCAAAGCCGGCCCGTCACATCATTTCACGTGGCCCCTGACAACTTAAAAGACTTATAATCACAAAAATATCCTGTGCTTTTATTTTGAAGGTTTCAAATTAAATGGATTTATGTTATAAAATTAGAGAACATTTCTTAAGTACAATATTCCACACTCAAATAAACAAATATAGAGTTATTTAACAATATGTTGGGTAGTAGTTTATACGTTTAAATGTTTCAGTGATAACCTTTTGAGGGCAGCCCATGGTGAAAATGAGTTTGACACCCCTGCACTAGAATTTAGGCGTTATACGAGATGAATAAATCCTCATCTTTGTCAACCACTGTCTGTTTGAGAGCGGAGACGAACCTTCTGACGGTCCTGGTCCGGTCGGATTGGCTTTGCTTGCTCTGCATCGAAGCTCTGCATTGAAGTTTTTTAACTTTGATATACATTTTTTGCAGTATACCCACAAACAACTTCAGTGATTTTGTGAGGTAAATACGAGCTGTTGTATTGGGAGCGGGCTCGGTAAAATCAAGCTAATGTAAACCCCTTCTTCTCCCTGAATTCAGCGAGTTATCTCCTCCCAACAAGCTTCATAAAGTGTTATATTTGTGCTTTCAGGTCAGCGCTGCACCACTTTGAGGTTGGAAATGAAACGCGTTGCAGGGGTTTGAACTTGTGGAGTCGTTAGAGGTCATACACGGCCTGGAGGAAGCTCTGCCCGAGTGGGCATCTTGCAAGAAAAAAAAAACACAACGATGGATATTCATGCATTTGTAGGTCCGATTTTATTTCACCTGGATTTATATCGTCAGTTCTCAGTAGAAGTAAATGATTGAGATAAATGGGAAATTATTTGTCAATGTAATGTAGGTTGTGAGTTGTTCTGCTTTTTCTTCTGATTCGTAAGATCTCAGATTCCTGGAGGGACGAACATGCAAACATCAAATTATATGTCGCAGTTTGCTTCAGCATCTCTGCTGCCGCCGGCCGTGCGTGCGTGTGTGCGTGTGTGCGTGTGTGCGTGTGTGCGTGTGTGCGTGTGTGCGTGTGCGTGTGTGTGTGTGTGTGTGTGTGTGTGTGTGTGTGTGTGTGTGTGTGTGTGTGTGTGTGTGTGTGTGTGTGTGTGTGTGTGTGTCATTACCAGCTACTGGCCTCAGGGTGGGAGTCAGCCACTCTAAGACATCTCTCTGTCTTTTCACATCTCCATTAGCTCTTTGTCCCGTAGTTGGCGTACCCTCAGGTCTGCTTACTGTGTGTGTGTTTTCACTCTCTTTCATGGAACGGGGACATACATTAGTGTCCTCCTCTCTTTATCTTGTACACCCAGCAGGTTTCAGAGCACAGTCCCTCGTCGGATTGGTCCAAAGTAAAGATGAGATAGCTGAGGTGTAAACTTGTATTTCCGTGTCTCTGTGATTTCTAACGCTGTCAGATAAGTTGAAGGCCTCAAGTCTTCTTCAATGACTCACAACAGCTTTCATACCCCACCAAATAATAACAGTGCTGCTTAGTTCTTGTACAGCTGACACACATTTTTGGACATAAAAGGTTTTCAATGCAGTTGACTGGTTGTCATGGTGAGCGGAGCTGCCACTGCATTTCTCGGATGTTTTCACACGATAAATACATTTGTGCTGTTAATGAGATGTTTCTGTTACCAAGAATGCAATTACATTAAAGACTAGTCGCATGCATAGAAGACAGTGTCATCGGCATGAAAACACATCTGTGTTTCAGTGATAATATTGTTTATGTAGAGTGTAAATGGTAGAGGAACCAGCACAGATCCATGTGGTACTCCCTTATTTATCTCATGGGAGGTTATTTTGAGAACATTCATAAATGTAACATGTTCTATCAGACAAATTATCACGACACCGGTTAAAAGATAATAAAATAAAATAAATGCAGAGTGACAGACTTTCTCCTATGTTTTCCTAATGCATTCTTCAGAATATCCCTTATTAATGATCATATATTTCTCATGTTTTCATTTGAAACGTTCTTATTTACGCATGCAAGTAAAGTGAAAACCATTTCAGCTCTACAGATTATAACCCACAGCTGGCCTCTCTCATCACCGACCGCCCGGTCAGCTCGGATTAGACCCGCACACACACATTACAGCATAAAGACGTAAACACATATTTAATTTTATTTTAATGCTGAATGTTCAGTTCACACATTTACTTTATCTGCATCTTACTGTATGTGTGTGGAAGTCTTATGTAAAAGTCAGCGGGCGTAGTGAGGGAATCACCGGGAACAGTAGCGAAAAACCATTATACATAGACTTAGTTTTCAATTCAATTCAGTTTATTTGTATAGCCCAATTTCACAAATTACAAATTTGTCTCAGAGTGCTTTATAATCTGTACACATACAGTAGACATCCCTGCCCCAAAACCTCACATCGGATCAGGAAAAACTCCCAAATAACCCTTCAGGGGGAAAAAGGAAGAAACCTTCAGGAGAGAACAGAGGAGGATTCCTCTCCAGGATGGACAGATGAAATAGATGTAATGTGTACAGAAGGACATATTTAGAGTTAAAATACATTCAATGAATTTGACAGAGTTTATGAATAGTTCATAGTAGGCATATTCCACGATGGAGACCTCCACCATCCATCAGGCAAATGGAGGAGTGGGTGGAGTCTCAACAGGGCAGCGGCAGAGCTGGTGGCAAGAATTCATGACCCAGACCTCGATGATCCATCAGCAGATAGGATCTAGGCCGTCTCATAGGGTCCGATGACCCCATGAGACATGAAGTCAAAAGGACTCCGGAGAGAAAGCAGAGTTAGTAATGTGTGATGGAGAGATGAAAATTCCAACTCCCCGCGTCCCGTCGCCCCCCTCCCCCTCACCCCAGCGACGGGACACAGGGAGTTGGGGGCGGCCGGGGCGGCAACAAGACACTGGGAGTTGGGGGCGGTCGGGGCTGTGACGGGACACGGGGAGTTCGGGGGGGGCAACGGGACACTGGGAGCCGGGGTCGGTCGGGGCGGACATGGGGAGTGGGAGTCGCTGCCCCGGCCGATCCCAACTCCATGCGTCCGGTCGCCCCCCTCCCCCTCCCCAGCGACGGGACACAGGGAGTTGAGGCGGCGGCGGCAACAAGACACTGGGAGTTGGGCGTGACGGGCTGCAACGGACACGGGAGCTGGGGTTGGCCGGGGCGGACATGGGGAGTGGGAGTCGCTGCCCCGGCCAATCCCAACTCCATGCGTCCGGTTGCCCCCCTCCTCCTCCCTTCCCCCAGCGATGGGACACAGGGAGTTGGGGGCGGCTGCGGCGGCAACAAGACACTGGGAGTTCGGGGCGACCGGGGCTGCAACGGGACACAGGGAGCTGGGGTTGGCCGGGGCGGACATGGGGAGTGGGAGTCGCTGCCCCGGCCGATCCCAACTCCCCTTGTCCCGTCGCCCCTCTCCCCCCAGCGACGGGACACTGGGAGTTGGGGGCGGCCGTGGCGGCAACAAGACACTGGGAGTTCGGGCGGACACGGGGCTGCAGGGACACAGGAGCTGGGGTTGGCCGGGCGGACATGGGGAGTGGGAGTCGCTGCCCCGGCCGATCCCAACTCCATGCGTCCGGTCGCCCCCCTCCCCCTCCCCCCAGCGACGGGACACAGGGAGTTGGGGGGCGGCCGGGGCGGCAACAAGACACTGGGAGTTGGGGGCGGCCGGGGCTGCAACGGGACAAGGGGAGCTGGGGTTGGCCAGGGCAGACATGGGGAGTGGGAGTCGCTGCCCCGGCCAATCCCAACTCCATGGGTCCGGTTGCCCCCCTCCCCCTCCCCCCAGCGACGGGACACAGGGAGTTGGGGGCGGCTGCGGCGGCAACAAGACACTGGGAGTTCGGGGTGACCGGGGCTGCAACGGGACACGGGGAGCTGGGGTTGGCCGGGGAGGACATGGGGAGTGGGAGTCGCTGCCCCGGCCGATCCAAACTCCCCTTGTCCCGTCGCCCCTCTCCCCCTCCCCCCAGCGACGGGACACTGGGAGTTGGGGGCGGCCGGGGCGGCAACAAGACAGGGGGAGGTCGGGGCTGTGACGGGACACGGGGAGTTTGGGGGGGACACGGGGAGCCGGGGTCGGCCGGGGCGGACATGGGGAGTGGGAGTCGCTGCCCCGGCCGATCCCAACTCCATGCGTCCGGTCGCCCCCCTCCCCCTCCCCCCAGCGACGGGACACAGGGAGTTGGAGGCGGCCGGGGCGGCAACAAGACACTGGGAGTTGGGGGCGTCCGGGGCTGCAACGGGACAAGGGGAGCTGGGGTTGGCCGGGGCGGACATGGGGAGTGGGAGTCGCTGCCCCGGCCAATCCCAACTCCATGCGTCCGGTTGCCCCCCTCCTCCTCCCTTCCCCCAGCGACGGGACACAGGGAGTTGGGGGCGGCTGCGGCGGCAACAAGACACTGGGAGTTCGGGGCGACCGGGGCTGCAACGGGACACAGGGAGCTGGGGTTGGCCGGGGCGGACATGGGGAGTGGGAGTCGCTGCCCCGGCCGATCCCAACTCCCCTTGTCCCGTCGCCCCTCTCCCCCTCCCCCCAGCGACGGGACACTGGGAGTTGGGGGCGGCCGTGGCGGCAACAAGACAGGGGGAGGTCGGGGCTGTGACGGGACACGGGGAGTTTGGGGGGGGCAACGGGACACGGGGAGCCGGGGTCGGCCAGGGCGGACATGGGGAGTGGGAGTCGCTGCCCCGGCCGATCCCAACTCCATGCGTCGGGCCCCCCCCCCCCCCCCCCCCCCAGCGACGGGACACAGGGAGTTGGGGGGCGGCCGGGGCGGCAACAAGACACTGGGAGTTGGGGGCGGCCGGGGCTGCAACGGGACAAGGGGAGCTGGGGTTGGCCGGGGCAGACATGGGGAGTGGGAGTCGCTGCCCCGGCCAATCCCAACTCCATGGGTCCGGTTGCCCCCCTCCCCCTCCCCCCAGCGACGGGACACAGGGAGTTGGGGGCGGCTGCGGCGGCAACAAGACACTGGGAGTTCGGGGTGACCGGGGCTGCAACGGGACACGGGGAGCTGGGGTTGGCCGGGGAGGACATGGGGAGTGGGAGTCGCTGCCCCGGCCGATCCAAACTCCCCTTGTCCCGTCGCCCCTCTCCCCCTCCCCCCAGCGACGGGACACTGGGAGTTGGGGGCGGCCGGGGCGGCAACAAGACAGGGGGAGGTCGGGGCTGTGACGGACACGGGAGTTTGGGGGGACACGGGGCTGGGGTTGGCAGGCGGACATGGGAGTGGGAGTCCCTGCCCCGCCGATCCCAACTCCATGCGTCGTGCCCCCTCCCCCTCCCCTCAGCGACGGGACACAGGGAGTTGGGGGCGGCCGAGGCGGCAACAAGACACTGGGAGTTCGGGGCGGCCGGGGCTGCAACGGGACAAGGGGCTGGGGTTGGCCGGGGCGGACATGGGGAGTGGGAGTCGCTGCCCCGGCGATCCCAACTCCATGTCGGTTGCCCTCTCCCCCTCCCCCCAGCGACGGGACACTGGGAGTTGGGGGCGGCCGGCGGCAACAAGACAGGGGGAGGTCGGGGCTGTGACGGGACACGGGGAGTTTGGGGGGGGCAACGGGACACGGGGAGCCGGGGTCGGCCGGGGCGGACATGGGGAGTGGGAGTCGCTGCCCCGGCCGATCCCAACTCCATGCGTCCGGTCGCCCCCCTCCCCCTCCCCCCAGCGACGGGACACAGGGAGTTGGGGGCGGCCGGGGCGGCAACAAGACACTGGGAGTTGGGGGCGGCCGGGGAGTGGGAGTCGCTGCCCCGGCCGATCCCAACTCCCCTTGTCCCGTCGCCCCTCTCCCTCTCCCCCCAGCGACGGGACACTGGGAGTTGGGGGCGGCCGGGGCGGCAACAAGACACGGGGAGTTCGGGGGGGGCAACAGGACACGGGGAGCCGGGGTCGGCCGGTGCGGACATGGGGAGTGGGAGTCGCTGCCCCGGCCGATCCCAACTCCCCCCCCCCAATTTCCTGGGCAGTCGTGGCGGCGACGGGACACGGGGAGTTGGGATCGGCCGGGGCAGCGACGGGACATGGGGAGTTGGGGGCGCTGGGGCGGCGACTGGACACAGGAACACAGGGGATTGGGGGCGGCGACGGGATACGGGGACCAGGGATTGCCGTTGACTGTGTCTCACAGTCCATCAGCACTGGGAGTTACGCGAGTTGATAGCATCTTTTGCTTCATCTTCTCCAACTCTGTTACTTTGTCCTGCATGCTTCTCCCGAAGATACCTAGATTCTTCTTCTTTTGCCTGAGACAGATGTCCTCCAGGAGCACGTTTTCGTATCTAACCTGAATGATCTCATCATTGGAAGAAGCACATCTCTCAGTGAGACTCTGGATCTTCTCCTCCATTTGGCATACGAGCACCTGATGCTTAACCTTCAGTGTCTCTGACTTTTCTTCTTCAATGGCCAGGTTCCTGACACCCTTCTCCTCAAGAGAGTTGCACATGTTCTGCCAGGCCTGGTTTCTAATGCTTAAGAGCTCTTGATGCTCAACATTCAGGGTTTCTAATTTTTTTTCTTGAACGTCCAGGTCTCTTACACTCTTCTCCTCAAGAGCGTTGCACTTGTTCTGCCAGGCCTGGTTGCTCTGGGTTAAAAGCACCTGATGCTCAACATTCAGGGTCTCTAATTTTTTTTCCAGAATGGCCAGGTCTCTGACACTCTTCTCCTCAAGAGCATTGCACTTGTTCTGCCAGGCCTGGCTGCTCTGGGTTAAAAGCACCTGATGCTCAACATTCAGGGTCTCTAATTGTTTTTCCAGAACGGCCAGGTCTCTGACACTCTTCTCCTCAAGAGCGTTGCACTTGTTCTGCCAGGCCTGGCTGCTCTGGGTTAAAAGCACCTGATGCTCAACATTCAGGGTCTCTAATTGTCTTTCCAGAACGGCCAGGTCTCTGACACTCTTCTCCTCAAGAGCATTGCACTTGTTCTGCCAGGCCTGGTTGCTCGGGCTTATCAGCTCTGGCTTTTCAGCTCTGTTGGAGACTTTTGGAGTGAGACTTTGTATCTTGTCCTCCAGTCGGCTTACATCTACCTTATACTGAACGTTCAGGTCTTTGATTGCTATCTGAACAATGTCGTACCTGTTCTGCCAGACATGGTTGTTCTGTTTTAGCAGCTGGCTCTGGCACTTTACTTGATCACAGAGGTTGTCGTTCTTTTTCACAAGGTCAAGTTTTGTGCTTTCGCTCTCCTGGAGCTTCAATTTCAGATTTGTAATCTTACCAGTGGAAGAAGCAGCTTCCTCAGAGATACTTTGGATTGTCTCCTGCATTTGGCTTAAAAGCACCTTCAGTTCCTCTGAATCTTCTGTTCCAACGCCCTGGTCTCTGAAAGTCTTCTCAAAAGCTGCGTTCTTGTTCTGCAAGTCCTTGATCAGCTCCTTCTGGGACTTCAGTTCCTCAGAGTATTTTACATTTGTTATCAGCAAATGAGTGTGGCGTTTGTTGCTCTGCTCCAGCTGTGTCATCAGATCCTGGATTTTCCTAGCATCAGCTCTGTGCAGGTCTTGAGCTGGCTGGAGAAGTTTGACAAATTCCATTGAAGACATTACGACGTCTTTTAAGATGTGTGTCACTTGAAGAAAAAGTGGTCTTTTAAAGATAAAAGTGATCTTTTAAAGATAAAAGTGGTCTATAAAAGACTGTTTGTCAGTAATATCCTGGTTGTGTGTCTCTGTCGTGGATCCTGCTCTTCTGCAAAAGATGTAACGAGAAGGAAACAAATCTCTTGCTATTATATGAGAGTTTGTCCTTGATCTTTCTTTTAATTACGTCACACACATGCGTCACTTGAAGCCAACGCTGGAAACGACAATGACTACACGGTAAGAAGCACGTCCAAATGCCCGGATGTGATCCGTCCCTTTAACTGTAGATGCGTCGAATGATCCCAGAATGCATTGCGCACCACCAACCCGGAACAATGGCGGAGGGGAAAATAGGCAACGGTTTTCAAAGTACTGCCGTTGTTGTGTCACGGAATGTAATTTCAGGATATTTTCAGGCGAGAGGTTAGTAGTCTGAACATAGATCCTGTGGTTGGCTTGTCGAGATTCAGCCGAATAAAAATAAGCTCTGACGATGTCGGCGGTCGGAGGTCTTGCTCGCGGGATCAGCGAGCCCCGCGGCGCCGGGCGCTCAGCGCTCTGGTGCCCGCCAGCAACACCCTGAAGTCGGCAGGACCTTTTGAAATGACCCGGTGTCTCCGTAGTGGTTTGGAGTATCTAACGAGCTCTTTGCTCTCACTTTATTGTTTATTCACAAGTTAAATCACGTTGACCCACCTTCATATGTTAACTTAATATTAACGACAGTGTTTTACTTCTTACCAAATTGTTTTTAATGATGTCTATCAAAATAAATATTTGCTGCCCATTTAATG
Organism: Liparis tanakae; assembly: GCA_036178185.1. Lineage (NCBI taxonomy): Eukaryota > Metazoa > Chordata > Actinopteri > Perciformes > Liparidae > Liparis > Liparis tanakae. The sequence continues at coordinate 10,565,033 of CM070107.1, forward strand.
CATCGCTACCAGTCAGTGGCTTACTTGGAAATATACCCATACACTTAATATTATTTTGGACGTTTAGAAATCACGTATTTGTTTGTTTTTTTAATGACATTTTGCTCCACCAATTTGCCTGGATGGACACATGAAATAAAATGATACTGCTATTTTAACACCACAATAAAGACACTGGAATCAGAGCGTAGCATTGGTATGAACTATATTGTAGAACAGAACTTATGTATGGAGGACTCAAAATGACTTTTAAGCATTTCATTATTTATTCCTGTATTTATTTATTTATACATTTATTCAAGCATTTATGTATTTATTCTTGTATTCATTCATGCATTCATTTATACTTAAGTCATTTAAGTCCTCCATACACATGATAGGGTGTGAACACCAGTAGTACTGGTTGTGTTGCTCTGTGGAAAGCAAGCTAACATTAGTCAACGCCACAACTTACCATCATATCACTGTCACCAGTCGATGGTTTTCCAAATGAATCCAAAATATTAAATATTTTGATGTTCCAGACATCTCTTCTTTTTCTCCCTGAACTTTTCAGCTCTTTATTCTTTATTATTCGTGATGGGTTGTGTCATGAGGAGATCCAAAGTCACATCTACAGCCCAGAGCAGAGTTAAAACATCAAGCAAGTCATATTTTACACTCAGCCAGACATTAGAGCCAAAACAATTAGTTATTCACTGTGCATCAATTTATAGAAAATTACATGGGAGATATTATGATCATCGATCAATATTGTTTCGGCAAAAACGCAACAAATGTCAAATTCCAGAATGTGTTATCTTTCTTATATTATATGATATGATATTCCTTTATTTGTCCCACAGTGGGGACATTTCCAAAATAACAGCAGCAGTGCACATCAGAGCATCAATGAAAATAAATATAAAATTTAAAACAAAATACTAAAAAACAAAATACTAATACTAAATATACAGGGGGAAAATAAAGTAAAGTGCTGAGTAAAGTAACTAATTGTATATGTGAAATAAATACGTAAATATTTTAAGTACAGTCACCCTATTATTCATTGTGACATCTATTTGTGATGGAAATTATTGAGAAACAACTTGTTGGATTTGCTTATTGTTTTATTTGCTTTTGAGACAAAAAACAACAACACAGCTTTTCAAATGACTGTGTGAGGCTCTTTTGTTGCAGCTCTCTAGTGGTACTGTCTTCCCAGGGAGAACACCACCAGGACCAGGAACTTCTGGAGAGCAGCCTGGGCTTCACCAGGGAAGGCTTTGCCCATCTGAGCAGCAACCACGATGCTCAGGCAGTCGGAAATGAGCTGCAACACAACAATAATTATTAACATCAGCAACATTAAAGTCTGGTCCTCTTTTGATTAATTGTTGAAGACGATTATCACTTTTATTAGTTTCAAAACTGTACCTTGGGGTCCACACGCAGTTTCTCAGAGTGCAGCAGGCTCAGCTCGGCGTAGGTCCAGACCTTGGATGATAGTTGTTCCGTGTTTCGCAACCTTGGATTTCCCATGATGGCAGCGGCGTTGTAGAGGTTTCCAAAGTTACCGAAATACCTCTGAGTCCAGGGGTAGACGACCAGACACCTGGTGAAAAGAAACACACAGGTTACAGGATTAGATGGGGAGGAAATTAATATTGTTGATTACCTGAAAACATTATGCACAATGACGAAACAAAATCCTGATCCTTAAATATAGTCGAGGATTTCTTCTCAAGCAGACCGTGTTATGCCAAGATAAGACTCACCTGGAAAGAGCTGCAGGGCCCACTGTCTCATCGTCCATCTGGGAGAAGACGTCCTGGATGGTGGCGCTCGAAGTCTGTCCATTCAACCATTGTGTCGGCTCTAGATTGTCCTGTGATGCTCAGTAGATCTTGCTCTCTCAGACAACTGAAGCATCTTTTAAAGCCCCCCAGCTCCCCTCCCAAAAGGATGGGCGGTGGGCCGGCCATGTTCTGTGCAATAGAATTGGAACAATGATAAGAGAAGAGTGTTTTAGGTTTCTCTGAGACACAAGAACTAGAAATAGTTTATCTGCAACGTATATTTACCTCTGCAGCTGCACAGAGATCTATTAACAATACAGATATACAAAGAGCCTCAGATTCTTATATCTTTTGACCAGACAGGTGACCTCCTTGGAGGTCTCAGCATCAGTACCGTGGACAGTGATTTTTAAAGTTGACTGCACAATGATGATCGATCACGTAAATGTTTGTTTTTATTTATTAATCGGCCATCAACATCAGGCAGCACATAGAGAGGGATATCTGCTTTTAAAGGATCTGAAAGTCTTTATTCATTTGTAGGATTAGTCGTTTATTATATGCCATTTTTAAAATAATTTTGCACCTGCCCCCCAAAATGTCTGTGCACATGCCTGTGTGGGACTGTTTGTGTGTGTGTGTGTATGTATATATATATATATATATATATATATATATATATATATATATATATACCTATGTGTGTACGTGTAGTGTGTAATTCCCAGCTCAATAGAGCAGATATATTTAATCCTTCCCTTGCTAAAGCTGATTCGTCAGCATAAGCTGGCTGTGTGTGTGTGTGTGTGTGTGTGTGTGTGTGTGTGTGTGTGTGTGTGTGTGAGTGGGGTATGTGTGTGCATTCTGTAGCTAATTCATCACAGTGGCAGATTAACCAGCTGTCTGCAGAACATAAAGTCTACTAGCAACCAGCTGGGAGGGAGAGAGAGAGAAAGAGAGAGAGAGAGAGCAATAGAGCAAAAGCACTGGAGTCTCTTTTCTAAAGATCTTATGGCCTTCAGTTAAGTGTTTCACCTTCAAAACTGACATCACATCTTCTATCTTGTTTTGTTTTGTTTAATAACTGAAAATAAGTGAAAAACTGAAAAGAAATGTGATTAAAGATCGAGCAGCGACTTCCCAAACGCCTCCCTCGGTCCCTCGCTCCCTCCTCATTAAACTTTTCTACTTACTCGTGAGCGGTAAGAAACGCGGACGCTTCATATCAGCCAATAACTGACATCTCTGTCAGTGGATTTTTTCCGCATTGAAATCCTGTTTTGAGGCTCAGACTGTGACGCCGGACGCCTCTAAACACCACGATGCCCACGAGCCTCACGAGCTCTGCAGCAGCCAGTCAGAGGTGTGAATCAGAGTGGGAGCTAATTTAAAACATGTTAGTGACTAAATTCTTCCCACAATGACACAGAAGTAAATTAGTTTGAACAGCAGATTGTAAAATGTGTTTTCTCTGCCCTAACGTTTGGTTCCCACTCTGCTGGCAGGCGCGTGTAACATGACGTTCCGCTTTCTTATTAAATATGTCTTGCTAAAATGCACCATGGGATTTGAAGTTAACTTTTTTTTTCTTTTTCAAACTGTTTATTTGATTTTTCTTTTTTTTCCCTTCAAGTTAGAAATACATTAAACATAAGAAACATGCTACCAGAAAATAGTAAAATAAAATAATGATACAAAATTAAATTAATTATATAAAATGACACTCAATACTGCACAGCAAAATCAGCAGAGCCAAAATAACACTCTCAGATTTGATTTTAACACTTTTTAAGAGTGTATAAGGGTCCACACCACAAAGTGTTAATTTCACTCTTTTTGGAGAGTTAGTACTTTAACACCAATTAAGTGTTATTATTGACTCTTTTGGGAGTTTAAATTTAACTCTTCGTAACACTCAGTAGTGTTAGTTTTTTTTAACACTTGTATGTAGTGTTATTATTAACTCTCTCAATGGATGATTTTTAACTACACGTGTCACTCCCATTTAACTCTATAAGGTGTCAATGTGTTTTTTTACTAGAAATTCTTAAACATGTAAGTTTCTTAAAGGGAAAGGGACATGTAAGTTTTAAAACATATTTATTTTAAAACCAGTGTATCACAAACATTTTACAATGCTTTTCAAAACATACAACAATAAGGAACAATGTATGCTCTGTCACTCATTAGAGTATTGTTTATCAAAAGGCCTAACACATGTCGGTTCATCAAGACCAATCAGAACACGTTCATTGCTTTGCTCCTCTATGCATGGTATGGTCATCACAGTACATCAATGTTGTACACAGTGGTTTGAATGAGGGTGTAGAAACTGGAAAGAGCTTTGTGGTAAGAGATGCTGAAGACATAGAGAGCTTTGAATAACACACCAACAGAAGCCACCGATGTCCAAGCGTTGCAGGGGACATCTTTCTGGTCCACAATGATGAAGACTCTTTCGATGTTCTTCTTTTGCTCACAGATCCAGAGGAAGGGCTGTCTAGCGTCAACTTTCTCCAGGAATGTAGTGATGCTGGCTCCTTCCTGTTGTTTGAATGAAATAGATTCATATATTTAGCATAATAAGCAGTTAGATGGATATATCATATCAACCTGCAACTCACACTTTTTATAAATAACTGCAGCACTCACAAATTAAGATGTTGCTCATACAAAAGGCTGATGGTACATACCTCAATAGATCTTACAAGATGGTTGGCTGCCTGGGCTGAGCTTACTTTGGTGGTTTGTTGTGGCCTCTTGATGAAGGAGGCAGGAGATGCAACAGCAACAGAAGAGCTGACGTATTACTATCCCAGCCTTGAAGACATCTAAGATATTTTATAAAGAAGAAAATAAAGCAATGGAAAAGAAAACATTATTTTAGCCTTCAACAGCTAGTTAATAACTCTTTCAATTTAGTTTGACTGGTCTTGGCAATTTGGGTATTTTTTACACAGAAGAACTGTCCATATTTACCAAAGTCATTCTCAGCCTCAGTTTCAAAAGCCAGCAACTCCTCGACACGGAGACTTCGGGGACAACTCTGGCATTCTGCGATGACTTTGTCCTTGAAATATGAAGGTCACTTTGCAAGAAGCTCCCCAGATACTTCAGCCCCAAACACACACTCAGCTAGGTTAGCTTAATGCGAAGCTAGCGCTAATGTGTAGTGATGCCACACGGTAACGCTAGTACCATTATAACACAAGACTAACGGTGGATCACCATGCCAGAATGACTATAAGGTCACTTTAGAGCCCTAAGACATTGAGGGCCCTTTACAAAATCCATGAAGTTAACTTTTCACTTCATGTGTACACAGTACAGCTTGTTCTTCTTTTGCCATGCATTGTCTTTTTAACCCACGGGGGTTTCATGCCTATCTCTCGTCACGCTGCCCACGGGGAACAATGAATGCGATGTGGAATAACGTCTCTCGCTTCCCGACCCCGTGACTGCGGCGTTCTGGCATATTCAGAGCACGTTGTCGCTGTAATCAGAGAGGGGTCATAGACGTAGCTGCTGGTCGCTATCTCAGCCCCACGGCCCGACCCGCGGAGAGGGAAGAACAGCGGTGGCTTCCGGAAAGGCTGAATGTGAAGTCGGTTCAAGTCAATTTTATTCACACGGAAAATCGATCGTGGAATATGCCGACTACCAACTACACCATGGCCCTGTTGAGGCTCCGCCCACTCCTCCTCTCTACCTCCATCTGATGGATGGTGGAGGTCTGGATGGTGGAATATGCCGACTACCAACTCTTCATCACTCTGTGGTCTTCATTGTGTTGTTCCTGTGTTTTAATGTGTGTCATGATTCCTTCTGGTCACATGACATCTATGACACCTGTCCATCCTGGAGAGGGATCCTCCTCTGTTCTCTCCTCAAGGGGTCTGACCTTTTCCCCCTGAAGGGTTGTTTGGGAGTTGTTCCTGATCTGATGTGAGGTCAAAGGTCAGGGATGTCTATGTGTACAGATTGTAAAGCACTCTGAGACTAATTAGTAATTTGTGAAAATGGGCTGTACAAATAAACTGAATTTAATTGAACTGAATTGAATACCAGCGGTGGCTTCCTGAAAGGCTAAATGTGAAGTCAGTTCAAGTCAATTTTATTCACATGGAAAACACATTTGCCTGAAAGCGTTTGAATGTTTATCCAACTCTGATCCGGACCTCTCAGAGACGTGAGGTGCAGCGGTGATGTATGTAGGTTATGCGAATAAAGAAAACTGACTATGAGGAGAAAAGAGAAACAAGTGCGTGTGTCCTGTCAGATATCATGTGACTTGGCAGTGCTAACGGGACAACAGACGGACAGTCATGGACTGACCTACACACACATGCACACACACACGTGTGATCCTTCCCCTCTCCTATCCTCTTACTCAGTCCTTCATCACTCTCCCTGTAAGCGCCTGATGCCTCTCTCTCTCTCTCTCTCTCTCTCTCTCTCTCTCTCTCTCTCTCTCTCTCTCTCTCTCTCTCTCTGGTGTCATTACTCGCTGTGCGCCGGCTCGTTTTCGTTGCTGCGGTGTTGGATCACCGCTGTCTTACCTCGGGAGAGGGTTCGGTGTTTGGGGGTTAACATCTCAATATTTATTCTCGGATGTCTTGGAGAAGAAGAAAACAGGAGGAAAGTTACTATTCTGCTCTTTAAGTTAGCTGAGCAGATGGCTAACAGCAGATGCATAAAATGAAGACTCAGGAATCCAGAGTTGAATTTAGGGTCTTTAGTATAAATCTTTGAAATTGTAAAACTGGAAACATGACATAACTTCACAAACTGTCCACACACATAAACATAAACAACACTATGATTAACGCAAAGCCATCATGCCAGAAATTACCCCTATCCATCAACATGAACCTCCTGACTACTTAACCCTCCTGTTACCTTCAGGTGTACTAACCTTTTAACCTTGGGGTCAATTTGACCCCAGCAATTAAAATCTCCAGAAAATGATTAGAATTCATATTGTTTCCCAAATTTAAGTGTGAGGTACTTTATGTTTGTTTGTTGACTTCCTAAATAGCCCTTTAAATAAATGAAAACTTTGATATTTCTTATATGTTTTACGCAGTGAAAAACAACCTGGGGTACTGATGTTCAGGACAGTGAAAACATATCATCATGTGAATGTTGTGTTTTCCCAGTTGTCCCCAAAAAATTAGAAGTCATGAAATATGAAGCAAAAAAAAAGGATGTCAATCATATTTTGAGGGACGTTAAACATTGTTCCGGGAGAGGGGGGGGGGTGCTGATGGATATGTCACGCTTGCCTGTCTTAAAAACTTGAGAGCCCTGTTTTTATATGTTAGTCTTTGTCATACCATGGATCTTTTAACAAGTTGTCTTTAGCTGCTTGAACATGTTATTATTCTGCATTACTGTTGCTAGCGCGGTAACCTTCCCACGCCGGGCCTCCGTCAACATGCTGCCAAGATCAGTCACTGTTCGTTCTCTGAGCTTCTTGTCACATTTATTTTTCCGTGTACCGGGCAGTTTACTCCCCCACGAGTATTTTGTGTTTTTTTTTGGATCGTCCTTCATTTCATTTTATTTAAATTTCTTCCTCTTCATTCACGTATAATTGAAGAAGAAGACAAAGCTCTCAGAGATAACACGCTTGCAATTTGTGATAATAGTTTCACACCGTGTATGAAATAACATCTCAGAACTGTCTGAAAACCGGGACTGTTTGGTTGAGCAGTTTATACTCCCGAGGAGGAAATGAAATAAAGGTGCAAGGTGTGACAGAAATTGATGAACGCCTCCTCCTTTTATGCCTCTTATCTCACTCAAAGGTCAGCACTGTAAGTACAATGTAAATATTTAATACACTTTTACAGTTTGTTACTGTATTTGTTAATAACCAAAACACCAACGGTGGGTACCTATACGTTGTTGTTGTTGTTGTGTATTTTATTCAGTCAATCAAATCAAATACACTACAATATTATTCGATATAATATACAAACGAGAAAAACTGAAAAGGTATAGGTAGAAGCAAAAAGTGCTTATAAATTCCTATCCTAAATTAAACTCAAATAAATCAGAAAATTAATATAAAATAAAGAAAACAAATTACAAAGAAAACTAAAAAGAAAAGAAAAAACAATATATATTTATATTTATACATACACATACATATATATATATATATATATATATATATATATATATATATATATATATATATGGAGGCTGATAATGTTTGACAATACAATATATTATTAATATTGAAATATCCTCAACTATTTGTATGCTATCATAACCCATTGCAAACTCATTTATAACTCTAAACACGTTTGATTTAAGTATATTTACCTTCGCATTGAAAATGCGGAAGGTCATGTTTTGATGTTTTGTTAAGGTGTATTTGTATGTGTGCGTGAGTGTTATTCGCATAAATCAAAAAGTATTAAACCAAATCGCATGAAATTTGGTGGGATAATTTGTTATTATCTGGGGTCCATTTGATTAGATTTTGGGATTGATCGGGTCAAAGGTCAAGGTCATGAAAAGGTCAAAATCTTCTTTTTACCATAGCACAGTACATTTTTATGTTCATAATGCAATGCCCAATCTTGTGATATGCGAAGGTTTGCGCTCTACCGAGTGCCCATTCTAGTTTATTATGTGTTGGCACTTCAGATGCTGTTTTTTTTTAGTACTTTAACTCTAGTTTATATAAGCTACATATAACATTGGCTATCACCATTCATGTGTCTTTCTCTATTTTTCATCTTCTTCTTCCTTAGGGATGAAGACTCCTCTCAGCCCTTCGCAGCTCCTGGAGCGGGGGCGAGTCTTTGCTTGTGGAGAGATGTGTCGGGAGCTGATGGACCCCCCGACCCCGACATTCATCAGCCTCTCCGCCCAGCAGACTCCATCCTCAGGTCACCGAGCTCCACCGCCGATGCTCGGTATTCTCTGCCGTTTCCAACCCATACTCTGTTGTTGTTGTTGTTTCATCCTATTATCCTATGTTCTGACTCTCCTTGTTTCCTCCCAGGTCAGGGCGGGGCCTACTCCCTGTGCGAGGTGTGTAACGTGCAGCTGGCGTCTCCCGCTCAGGCCCAGCTGCACCACAACGGCAGGTCTCACCTCCGGAGGGTGAGGCAGCTCCAGGCCCGAGAGACCGGACAGCAGGCAGCAGGTACGCTAGTAACGCTACCGCCACTGCTGCCGCGGGCTTGGTGGAGCGAGTAGAAGCATACGCACGGGCACCAACAGCTTACGAGGCAATAATAAACAATATTATAATGACTGAGGACTGCGACTGTCAGACCCAACCCAAGACCTGAGTGAAGATGGGTATTTGCTTTACTTCAACCGCTACAGATCAGTAGCTAACTCCAAGCAGCGGTAGCAGCTAGCTGCCGTTTGGTAGCAGTAGCTTATAGTAGTAGTAGTAGTAGTAGTAGTAGTAGTAGTAGTAGTAGTAGTAGCAGGGCTCTCAAGTTTTGAAGACAGGCAAGCGTGACATATCTATCAGCACCCCCCCCTCCCAGAACGATTCCAGGATGCTTTATTTTCATTTGTTTGTTGCTGGATTAAATCTTACCCAGATACAATAGATACAGGTTTTTTCTGATGGGTTATTATGTAGCCCATTTCTTTTTGATGATTGTCTGATAAGTGGCACCTCACAGCAGAACTCAGGGGAGCGCTTGATTCCTCCACGGTGAGGGAAGCTCATGTTGGCGCTGCGGCAAATTAAAAATTAAATGTCCAAGAGTTTTTTTCAGCGTGAGAAATACGATGTGTGCCGGGAGTGCGGGAGTTAAGACCGAAATGCCTGAGTCTCACGATCAATGCGTGACACTTGAAGTTGAGAGTCCTGTAGTTGTATGGTAGTAGTAGCAGCAGCAGTCACAGCAGCAGTATTCGTAGTATTAGCAGCAGTATGTTGTTATTGTTCCTTCGTTGTGTAATGTATGGTTGTTGGTTCTTTGATTCCAGCGGGGTCTCAGTCTCGGTCTCTTCTCCCGGCCACAGGGCTCAGCTCCCGGCCTGCAGGACTAACTCCGACTCCAGGCCTCAGCCCAGGCCTCAGTTCAGGCCTCAGCCCAGGTCTCAGCGCTCCTCCCAGCACAGCTGCAGGTAGGACCGGTGCTACCGCTGCTTCTACCGGCGCTCACAATGACGGGATGACTTCTGTTACAAGGTGCACTTTAACACACCGCAAAGACCACAGCTGACCTGCTCGAGAGGAAACATGTAGTCTGACTGCCCGTCTGCCGAGTGAGAGTGACTTGAGCTCATTCATCATTCACAGCTGCTGCCATCTGGGGGAGGTCAGAGAGTTGTTGCTAGGCAGATTGACCCCTGAAAGCCTACACTGATCCTGCATTAAGTCGGATCATCACTGCAGTTGTATCTCTGTCAGGGGGTTGTCGGCTCCACCCGGACACCGGTCACTCACGTTGACAAGCTGACATTCGAGTCCTGCTTACATGCTGAACATCTCAAAGTTGATACATAAATCTTTATTTGTTGCTTTTGGAGGATGATGTGATACTCAGAGACGTTTGAAAATGACCTTGAAAGTCATGTATGCCTTGCGGTTAGCTGACACTTGGTCTACGCCACCACTCAAGTAATAGTCCAGCAAGATACCAGAAAAAAACGAACACACACACACCTACACTCATACATACACGCAGTACCGTTGCTAGCCATGTTGGTGCCCTACGCATAACTCCTTCATGATGCCCCCTCTGAGATAGGAAAGTAACCCGCAGCGAGCTTTGTCGACGGGGGGGGGGGGGGGGGGAACTATGAGGATTTTTTGTTGTTGCCTATTTTGTGGTGCTCCCATAACGCACAGCGCGTAGTGCGCGTTATGGGAGCGGCGGCGCTGCATACACATACACACACACACGTTACTATTTACAACTCTTGGTTACACGATATAGCGTTGCAATTTGTGCGCTTAAAAAGAACTGGTAGGTGGATTTTGATGGACCATACTCCACTAAATGATGACATCATGATGTGTTGAAGAAACTAGAGACTGAGACGTAAACTCATGTTCACCATGTTTACTGAGGGAATACATCATGAGAGAAGTAGAGTCACTTTCTCATAGACTTCTAGACAAGCTGACTTGGTCTTTAAACCAGAGGAGTCGCCCCCTGCTGGTCAGTAGAGAGAAGGCACTATAGGGCGCTGGTAGCTTCATCATTTATTCACATGCGTGGGATGCTATTTTAATCTAAAGCCGAAAAAATCATATTTAGCAGACTTTCAAGATATTACTTTAACAAAACAAGATGGTTTATCTTCTTAATAACGGTTATTGAGTAATAAAACAATATACAACATTGCGTGTTATTGTATTAGTTCTGATATAACTGTTCAGTCTAATGAGCCGCAGTGTGTCCATGGTTCTCGTGGTTTGATCGCAGCGGGTTTCTCAGTGCGTCCAGCGCCCCCTGCTGCTGACATCACAGCTGCGGCTTTTCACATTGACTGGTTCTGTGCTCAACTGTGAGTGGACCGGTACCAACACGTCTCCAGTAATGCAGACCCATTTAGTTGAAGTCCAACTGCTGGTCAACAGAGAGAAAGAGAGAAAGAGAGAGAGATAAATAGAGAGCATGTGCTGTGCAGAGTGAAGAAACACAGTGGAGCAGACAGCAGCCGGTCATGAAACTGGGTCGTGGCACCGCTCGGAAACCGCTCGGAAACCGCTCGGAAACCGCTCCGACATCCCTCAAAGACAGCGCTCGCATTGATTCTAATCGTGTCATTATCTTTGGTGCTAAAGAACCAACCTCTATAACACGCTGCCATGACGACAGCTTCATGGGAATCAGCGAATAATACAACGTTCCAGTCGATGCCCTTGTGTTCGAGATCTAAAACTAGAGAAAAGACGACTTTACTTGTTTGGTGAAGTACAATAAGATAACTAAGTTGAAAAGTCTTAAAACACACACACACACACACATACACACACACACACACACACACACACACACACACACACACACACACACACACACACACACACACACACACACACACACACAGAGACCTAATTACAGGACATGGGGGGATGTCAGGAGATACATGAAACTGATACACACGCACAAGTGTGTGCGTGTGTGTGTGTGTGTGGGTGTGTGTGTGTGTGCAACAGCAGGTGTAATTACATACGATGCGTCCATATCAGTGAGCAGGCTACAATAACACTGATTAAAGATTACATATCTCTCTACTGAAGACACACACACACACACACACACACACACACACACACACACACACACACACACACACACACACACACACACACATACCCCTCCACACACATCACTTAGTCTAAATGCTAATGTCTCTCTCTCTCTCTCTCTCTCTCTCTCTCTCTCTCTCTCTCTCTCTCTCTCTCTCTCTCTCCCCCTCTCTCTGTCCATTGCGTGATGCTCGCTCGACCATGAACAGCTCTTGTGCCTAAACTCGGCTCCTCCGGGCGGCGTGTGTGTGAGACAGTGACCTGGCTGCCGAGCAGCCAATCAGCAGCCAGGTCAGATGACATCACAGCCAAACATGGTTACAGTCGTGCTGGAATATAGACGTTACGATCGCAAAGATTGAAGTTACATTTCCAATGTTTTCTTCTCTTCTTCTTCGTCTCACATGAACAAGTAGAAGTACTCGGATCATTTACTTGAGTGAAAGTATCAATAAAACAATGTAGAAATACATAACAAGGCAGTTTTAAAAAGAAACAGTCTAATTATTTGGTATATTCCTGTCTGTGTTTACATTATTTCTTTTACTGACGTATTGCTTATTGAATGTGTGAGCGGCAATTCATGCTCTAACTAGTGAAGAGATCATTTCAACCACTTTCATAGACTGTTAGTTCCTTCAATCTAACGATGCATCATCATTTATGAATTGGTTGTGTATACAACATTAAATAAATAAATAAGTAACTATGGCTGTCTACATGTTGTGAAAGCAACAATGTAGTATAGGTTCAAAACATATTTCCCTCTGAGGTGCCAGAAAATAAAAATACTTAAATAATGGTTGTGTCATTTGACGTATTTAAAAAAATTAACATGTACACAACAACTGTAATATATGAGTACCTGAAGATAATAACGAGAACACAGCAACACAATGTTCATGGTAGAGCAGCAGTAGTTTTATGCTCATCCCATAGTTGTGTTTTCTCCTGAAGTGGCGGTTAGCCACCACTAGGGGGCATCATTCACACTCTTACTCAAACATTCTCGCACGCACGCACGCATACACACACACACACGCACGCACGCACGCACGCACACACACGCACAGTCACTGATTAAAATAAGTAAGTTCCCATGATCCGCATCATAACAAATGAAGAGATCAAGTCTCATGAGACTAATAGAGTTTAGAGAATCAAAGCGCCTCTTCTCTTAGTTATCAGTATTTGCTGGGTAGAGTTGTTGCTGGGTACTGAAGACAACAACAACAACAACAACAACAACAACAAGTGTGCTTTGATTTTCTTTGCTTGTGTGTGTGTGTGTGCGTCTGTGTGTGTGTGTGTGTGTGTGTGTGTGTGTGTGTGTGTGTGTGTGTGTGTGTGTGTGTGTGTGTGTGTGTGTGTGTGTGTGTGTGTGTGTGTGTGTGTGTGTGTGCACAAGCAAGCTGTCTGTAATTAGCTTTCCTGGGCTAATAGAGGTCAGCATATTGTCCGGCTGATGCCTTCATACATATTGAGAAATATACGTTATTAATAGAAACATATTGTTGTGTGTGTGTGTGTGTGTGTGTGTGTGTGTGTGTGAGTGATGGAGAGACTGAGCAGGTGTTGATTTGTGGTTATTCTTTTGATGTATTCAGCTGTTTATGAATAGACCCTGCTGACAGACTCACACTCATATTGCTGATAATAGGCTCAGGAGGAAGAGGAAGAGGAAGAGGAAGAGGAAGGGGAGGAGGAGGAGGAGGAGGAATGAGACCATACCTGGTCTGACTAAATCTAGTAAAGACTTTGGAAGGATTAGAAAATATTAGAGGAATACGTAGATTGATATAATATTAGAAGACACCGACTCTGACTGGTAAACAGTTGTTAGTATGACGTTAAACAACTGTAGAAGAAGTCAAGGTCACGTAAAGACTTTGCAAAGACGATTCAAGGTCAAGTAGAAATTTGCAATAACCAGTTGTACTAGTAATATAATTGGTTTAGTGGATTTTGTTAACATCAAGAAGACATCTGGTAAGAGCAGAGCTACAACTTCAAGGACAAGTCAAGGTCTAAAGGGACAAGTCAATATCTAAAGGGACTATTAAAGGTCTAAAGGGACAAGTCAATATCTAAAGGGACTATAAAAAAGGGACTATTCAAAGTCTAAAGGGACTATTCAAGGTCTAAAGGGACAAGTCAATATATAAAGGGACTAGTCAAGGTCTAAAAAGGGACTATTCAAAGTCTAAAGGGACAAGTCAATATCTAAAGGGACAAGTCAAGGTCTAAAGGGACTATTCAAAGTCTAAAGGGACTATTCAAGGTCTAAAGGGACTATTCAAAGTCTAAAGGGACTATTCAAGGTCTAAAAAGGGACTATTCAAAGTCTAAAGGGACAAGTCAATATCTAAAGGGACTATTCAAGGTCTAAAAAGGGACTATTCAATGTCTAAAGGGACTATTCAAGGTCTAAAGGGACAAGTCAATATCTAAAGGGACTATTCAAGGTCTAAAGGGACTATTCAAGGTCTAAAGGGACAAGTCAATATCTAAAGGGACAAGTCAAGGTCTAAAGGGACTATTCAAAGTCTAAAGGGACTATTCAAGGTCTAAAGGGACTATTCAAGGTCTAAAGGGACTATTCAAAGTCTAAAGGGACTATTCAAGGTCTAAAGGGACAAGTCAATATCTAAAGGGACAAGTCAATATCTAAAGGGACTATTCAGGGTCTAAAAGGACTATTCAAGGTCTAAAGGGACTATTCAAGGTCTTGTTGAATACTGGTGATTTGACTGGAGCCACTCCAGGAACTGGAGGTTAGGGAATGTGAGGGCGAGTCAAGGTTGTGTGAAACCTGGTAGGACTGGTATAGATATTCGATGGCTGGTAGCTCTATTCAAGGTATAGTATATCACTGTTAATACTTGAAGACAACTGGCAGGACAGGTCAAGGTCTATCAAGGCTTTGGAAGGACAAGTAATGGTCCCCTAGAAAACTGGTAACACCACGTAACTCGTACAATGGATGCTTCTGGTGGGACTGGTGTGGTAAAGAAACAGTTTATTCTAGCAGAACAAGTAAATGACTTATAGAAGAAGTCTAGTAAACAAGTAACGGGACTGGACTAGTTTAGGTTACGTATGAAACTCGTCGGGTTAATTGTTTTGTTGTTATTTGTTCTTCATATGTTTGGCTGTCAACTTTGTTTGCTGCTTATTTTGTTATGTTTTGTAATTATTTGTTAGTTTATATATTTGCTGTTTTCATCAGTTTCTCTTTCTTTCATCGTCTTCTACGGTGTGTTCTTCATAATGAGTGACTCAAAGCTCCTCTCCTCGTCTCCTCTCCTCGTCTCCTCTCCCCTTGATTCCATTAACTGCCTGAGAGCGCGCGAGCGGCGCAGGGACAGCGAGACCGCAAGACCGTGAAAGAGGAATTCCCACTGAGACAGAATGGCTGTCATTACCCGCTCACCCTGAATATCATCACCTCAGACAGACAGACAGACAGACAGACAGGTGGCGATTAGCTGCATTTTGGGTTTTCTCTTCTTTTCTCTCTGTTATCGGGGGAGCAGATGATAGAGGGGGAGGGAGGAGGAGGAGGAGGAGGATGATGAGGCGGCGATACAGCCATCTCTTCACCGATGATGTGGAGTAGTTTCCTGACTCGAGGTAGGAAATCCCTCTTCTGTCTCATTTGTTTCGGGGCTCACATGAAGCAATTCTGATTCTTTGATGCCTGAGTTCCTCCCCTCCCCCCCTGCGATGTGTGAGGGTTGTTCCTCGAGGGATTAGTGGGGATTACGTGACCCGCAGGTCACAACCTGGACTCAAACTCTGAACCGTGGTGTCGGTCGCTCCGCTCTCGATGTGAACACACGGCTTCGTCTTACAGGCGTAACCGACCGCTCATCCGATCTGGATTACAACCGCTGAGAAGACGATTATTTCCACATCGAGTTCGCCCGATCGACCAATCAGTGCGATGCTATTGATCTGCTTTAGAGATCAAATATCTCTAAACGGGGGTTTCTCTTTGTTGTGTTGTAACAGTTTAGCTGTTGATGAAGAGGAGGTGAGATGAAGCTGATTTAAAATACAAAAGGATCATGTCCGTGGCTAGGTATTTGTAATAGACATGTTAAACTAATTGAGTATCTTTGTCATCAAAGAACTCTTAAACATTCAGAAAGTTCTGCTGCTTCTGAGTGTTTTAACCTTCAGATGAGAACATCTAACATTTAACCCTCCGGTTATGCTGCGGCTCAAATTGACTCCTTTCAAAGTTTGAAAATCTAAGACAAATATTTGTACATACTTTTTCTATATAAAACTTATGCTGCTTACCTAATTTAGTGTAATCAACATACACAAAAATAAAATAAATGTATTTGCAATGAAAAAAGACATGTACATGTTATGGTAGACTAATGCAATTTATATCAATATTTTTTCAATTTACCTAAATAATTGTTTGAACATGTATTTTTCTTGAAAACAAGTGAGTTCTCCTGATTGAACTGTTATCTATGGAGGGGTAAATAACTCAATTCCACTAAAAACTGATTGAATTGTCAGTGATGACACTAGTGATGAGGTACAAACTATAGTGTTTAAGATTTTTTTTGTTTCTGATCACTTTTGGTTGATTCAACATTAACCGGGTCAACCACGGCTGTATGTAAGAAACAAACATTACAGCAGGGTTAAGCTGTAAAATAACAGTGTTTACTCATGTTTTATCATGTTTACATGCAAACTTATATCAGCAGTAAACGCAACATATAGGTTTTTTATCTTTGCAGGCAAAGAAAAGGTGAAGGGATCACCAACGTTATCACAAAGTGATGTTGAGGGGACACAATGAGGATAAAAAGCAAGTCATGAAATGAGGAACGCCGTAAAGGGAACATAATGTCACAACGCCGCCAAGAAACGGCTCCTTGTTCTCATGCTTTTCTTCTTTAGGCTCAATGTGAAGAATGAAAGTTATACCAAGAGTTACTGCTCATTGTTTTGCATTACATTACATTACATCACATTCAATTACATCGCATTACATTACAGTACATTACATTACAGTACATTACATTACATTACATCACATTCAATTACATCACATTACATTACAGTACATTACATTACAGTGCATTACATTACATTACAGTACATTACATTACATCACATTAAATTACATTATAGTACATTACATAACATTACATTATAGTACATTACATTATAGTACATTAGATTACATTACATTGTAGTACATTACATTACATTGTATTACATTACATTACAGTACATTACATTACATTACAGTACATTAGATCACATTACATTACATTAAATTACATTACATTACATTATATTACATTACAGTACATAAGATCACATTATAGTACATTGCATTACATTAAATTATAGTACAGTACATTACATTATAGTACATTACATTACATTCTAGTACATTACATTACATTAAATTACATTATAGTACATTACATCACATCACATTACATTACATTATAGTACATTACATCAAATCACATTACATTATAGTACATTACATTACATCACATTACATCACATCACATTACATTACATCACCAACCTTTTGGAGCCCAAGACAACTGACCTCGGCCTTCGTGACAGGCAAGATGTCCCTATTGAGGCGCTGAGAGAAAACGACGGTCCAGACTGGACTTACGACTTGAGGCTTTTTATTTGAAATCAAAACACTTTGGTCCAGCTTTCAAATTGATGAGACCAGGAACCCAGAATGTAACTGCACTATAAAAAGTTAATTATTTGTTATATTAGAATTTAGAATCTAAACTATCCCAAATTGTTGTTTTTGTTTTAAAGTCTAATAACTATATTTCCTCTATTGTTGGGGGAAAAAGCAGCCTGGATATTTTATTATGAGGCCACTTCTAAAAAGTTAAAATATATATAAAAATATTATATATATATATATATATATATATATATATATATATATATATATATATATATATATATATATATAAATAGGGGATTATAACTTCAGATCACTTTTCTTTCTCCAAGTGTTAAACCGGAGCAAAATATTCTGGATGTAAAAGAAAAAAGAGATGAAGAGCGGGCGGCGATGTCGCCGCTGTGGCTCGTCTTCATCGGCTCAACCTTCAACGAGGATGAGGATCTTTTTGTGCACATTATTAAAAAATCTGATGTTGTCATGAGCAGAATGAACGTCAGTTCACACTTCTGGAAGAAACGATATTGGATGAGAGGACGAATTAAGGTTTTCGATGAGGCAGAATCTGTGGCCACTTCCTGTCTGTCTGACTTCCTGTCTGTCTGACTTCCTGTCTGTCTGACTGCCTGTCTGTCTGACTGCCTGTCTGTCTGACTTCCTGTCTGTCTGTCTGGCATTCCTCTCATTATAGATATGGTGACCACCGTGATGAACCACACACTGCTGCTCATCATCAGAACATAGCGTGCACACACACACACACACACACACACACACACACACACACACACACACACATCTTTGACCAGTGAGTTGTCTGTTCCGTCCCAAACTTTAATCTGCAACGTTACTTTGGTTCTTATCAGATGATCTGGACGTTTCATCCGACTGGGGGTCGTCCTGTCACGTTCATATTCCTGACCGGTCTCTGATGCGAGCGTGCGTGCATGTCGTGTGTGTGTGTGTGTGTGTGTGTGTGTGTGTGTGTGTGTGTGTGTGTGTGTGTGTGGTATTTTGGATGAAGAAGGATCTACACGTGACCTACTTCAACACACACACACACACACACACAGGCTTGTTCTGCTAGCGCGTGTAATTCTTGGCGTAATCATGATGCGCTGTGATGTCTGATGCTGTCGTCAGCAGGAGCACGCTAAGTCCACGCAGCGCTCCCCAAGGAAGAGGAGGGTTTGAGATGGAGGTAGTGGGACGGGTTCTCCTCCCAGTTCATCCTCTGCTGCTGTGGGAAGCCAGAGGGATGCTGCTGTACTATAGGACCTCTGGGAGGAGAATTGTATCTTCTTCTTCTTCTTCTTCTTCTTCTTCTTCTTCTTCTTCTTCTTCTTCTTCTTCTTCTTCTTCTTCTTCTTCTTCCGTACGTATTTTGGACCTGTTCTCCTCCTTCATATATGAAGCGACAGAAACTGTTCAAATATTAAAATGTTCTCCTCTTTCAGCTCATCCTTGCCATGACTTTTCATATTTCTAACTCTTCAACTCTTGATATTATAAATATGTTATGGTTATTAATTTGAATGGAATTACAATGGAGAAAGTCTTCACATTTAAAAGATTCTAAGATCTTTATACTTTCAGCTAATTCCATCATTTATCTTTTTAAATGTTGACATAACCTTCAACTGTTACTGTATATTTACATTTAAAAAAAAATCTTTCCACATTATCAAATGATTAATAAACTGTATTTGTAACTTGTTCTTCCTTGAATGAAAAAAAGAACAAATCAAATAAACATATTTTAAAAAAGAAAGAAAAAGAAAGGGATTTATCAAATTCACATGTTGAAATGTGTAAAAAGCACATTGTGTAGTTTGAGGAGGTGCCATGTGCTTCACCAGAGCGCTGCAGCGACGCTGTGTCGGCTTCACTCCTTTCCTGTTTAGGATTCAGGATTGTTGCAGAATATAAACTGGCAAACAAATGTTTATGATGCTTTAGATTTGTATTCAGCAAAATATTCAATATTTTTTTAAGGATGAATACATTCACCAGAAGTTAAAAAAGAAGAAGAAGGATATAGACTAACTACACTGTGGTCACATGACTTCACATCTCCGCCTTGATAGTCGATAACGTTCTGTAGTCGGATTTAGCCACTTTTTTTCAAGACACATCTTTACATTACATTACATTACATTACATGACATCACGTGTCATGTAGCAGACGCTTTTATCCAAAGCGACTTACAATAAGTGTAATCAACCTAGAGTACAAACTAAGAACAACAAGAATACAGAAAGTAACATGTCCTCAACATAGTCAAACTATAAAAGTACCATAATAAGAGTTATTCTAGTGCCACTGAAGTGCTAATCTGTGTTTTAATCCAGATATAGTCAGAAAAAATGAGTTTCTAGTTCCCGGCAGAAGTCAAAACTTCAAAGAGGTGTTTCTACTGATGCAGAAGAAGAGAACTTTAAATCTTTTAAGCTTATGTTTCGGCCTTGAGGTCAAAACAGGATTGACTTTGAACACGCCGACTCCTCCCCAGGTTTAAACTCCTTTGTCTGCTTCGCCTCGACTGCGTCTGCTTCGCCTCGACTGCGTCTGCATCGCCTCGACTCTGTCTGCTTCGAGTCGTTGCCGTGAACAACCGAACTCTCCTCCGTCTTTGTTGTTGACTTCGTGTTGACTGTCAACCAGCTGGCTTTGTGCGCCGCCATTTATCTCCCTCACACATACACACACTGGAGCTCTGTGTAACAAGAGACGGTGTGAACCGACAGCAACTGCAACCACACACACACACACACACACACACACACACATACACGCGCACACGCACACACACACACACACACATACACTATTTCTCTCTTTTTCTCTCTCTATCTTTCATCCCCAGGGATAGAGTTTCATCTTCGTGGAAAAAATGGCAGCAGAGGATTAAGAAAAAGTAACACACGCACACAAACACACACACACACACCTACAAAAACACACACACACCTGACTCTCAGGGTTTGGGCGTTCAGATACAGATGACACATGCCACTCTTAGTCCAGTCACCTGATACACTCTCTCTCCCCCTCTCTCTCTCTCCTTCACACACACACACACACACACGCACACGCACACGCACTCACACACACACACACACACACACACATACTCTGAGTTGTGGGTGTGCGTGTCTTTTACTCTTCGGTTGGTAAAAAGAGGAGAACCAATGAGCAGACCGAGGGCAGCGGGGTAGATCGCACGTGGAGTGAATCTGGATCGAGGGTAAAGGAGAAAATAAAAGACGCCTGGTTCAGGTAGGAACCTTTCATTTCAAAGAATGCCATCCTCTTCGAAGCCACCCTCCTCTTCCTCAGCCTTAGGCTTCATCACTTGCCGCTGTCCGTGTGAGAAACGTCTCTCGCCGCTGTCGGTTTCACTTTGACTGCAGCCGTTCACGGTCTGATTCCCGGCACCAGATGCTCCGTTGGATGAGGGGATAATGAAGCCGTTATAATGATATACTGACGCCCACACCACAGAAAATACCACGTCCACAACCCGCCTCCGGCACGCCACTCGCACCTCCGGCGCCAAACTCTGAAGGGTGTTATTTAATATGGAGAGGTGGACCGGATTTGAGCTTTCTGTGTTTAGAAAATATGAGGATAAGAGAACCCCAGATGTGCTGTTTGAGATCCTCCACGCCCAACTTGATTATCTTTTGTGATATTATGTTTGTGTTTATAACTTCAATGCTTTGATTGTCAGTGGGTTGGAATGTTTTATTGTAATTTTTTGATCATATTTAGTATTTCTTGTTTTTGTGATTTTCTATGCAGACTATGCAGTATCGGAAGAAGTACTTACATGAATTACTAACACAAATATTTGTGTATAAATATAAATATATATATGTATAAATATGTTTATCTATATTTATGTATATATATATAAATATATATGTAGAAATATATGTATGTACGAATGTGTTCATCTATATTTATATACATATGTATATATATATATGTATAAATGTGTTTATCTATATTTATATATATTTGTATAATATGTGTATGTTTATATATATATATATATATATATATATATATATATATATATATATATATATATATATAGCACATTTTATAACATGTTACTGTTGTGCTAACTTAGAAAGCATGATGCGTCGTCATCATGCTTTAAACCTAAAATCTGCTCTCTCTACTGCATTTATTAAATATGACCTCCCTTTCATTTATGATGCAATAGTTTAGTTTACTGTTTATAACTGAGAATAAGCCGCTCTGTTTCAAAGCGACCTGTCTGGTTTCATGTCTTATTTCAGAGACAGGGTCACTTGTATTAAAACAGGTTGATGCACTAATACTAACAGTGTATTAATACTGGTAATACTTCACCTCACTCCAAGTATGTAACATTTCACTGTAATACATTTTTGCAACACAACAGCTGCTTTCAAGATACAAAAGAAACCCATTTGGGATAATACTCCCAGTATTTTGAAAAGCACTATAGAAATGTAATGTATTATTATTAATATTATTATTATTATTATTATTATTATTAATATTATATCAATCTAACGTTGACGTCAGTCTGCATCGTGATGTTGATTTGGCTCCTGATACTTTTATTTATTTATTTTTAAATACAGGACTCTTACTACTTAAAAAAAATAAATGTAGTCAAAGTATTTGAGCTGGTGGGCTTTTTTAAAATATCCGTCAACTGTCAATTATCTCATCAGCTTATTATTTATTCCTCGTCTTGGTCTCCAGTTTCATAACCCTTCCTCTTCCGGGGTGCAGTCAGGCTGGATGCTAGGGTTAAGCTCCTCTGTTCTGACTATGTTCTCCTCTGTTCTGGATTGTTCCCTCTCTTCGTTCCCTCAGAGGTCAGCGCCGGCCGCTCGGCATACGAAGGACCGAGAATCCTCTCCTGGGCGTAAAGGGAATCCGCCCCACGTGTTTACGACAACAAAAGAGCCGAGTCGATTAACGACGACATGAAAGTATCTGTTATTCAAAAACACACCGGTACAAGACACTTTGATATCTGTGACGTTAATATATTCAAAGCTGTTTTTACAGTTAATACAAAACTAAAAGAGCTTGTTTCTAAGTGCATTCCTCTAAATCTCATTCTCATTTGGGGAAAATCAAACCAGAAGACAAACCCAAGCATACACAAAGGACGACACTGTGGTCGATTATTGTCGCTTTTAAAGCGACAACATGAGGGGGATCCTTGAGGAGGGGATATTGTGATTTAGTCAACGTCATTCATGCAGTTAACTGAAGTTGTTTGTGGATAAACCATTACAACACAAATCATTACTCCAGAGTATTTATAAATGTCTTAAACATGTATTTCTTCTGAGGTGCATTTTGGCTCATCGGGGATGTTGAGTGTGCCAGTTCCTGTGGATAAATGTGACGTTTATATCATTTGCATTCATAAACCATGCAACCAACAACATTGTTTTTACATGATATTTATAGTGAAATAGCATTTACAGTTTGTTATACTGAAAGTATTATTTTACAAAAAGGAAATACACAAATGTATAGCCTCATAGAAACACCACACATGAATGATGGGTTTTTTTAACGGCATAAGATGAAAACAAGGAGAAGACAAAACAAGACAAAACAAGACAAAACAAAACAAAAATATTACAAAAACTTTTCCCCATCCCATCCCTCTCCTTGTATGTCTCTGTTTCCTCTCATGTATATATCTACACATTCTTTATACGGTTTACATACACCCATCCGTACACATTTATGTAGACATAAACCAATACAGTAATCACAACATATACATCATTGTGGACCCCCCAAATTGTACTTATGTTTTTAAGTTGAACCACGTTGTTTTTTATCACAGCGTGGCGGCCCTCGGCTAAACTATCGGTGCAGTTTGTGACGGATGATGCGGAGCTCTGCGGCGCCGATCGTTTACCGGAGCCTCGGCCTGGAGCCGATGAGACGGCAGAGCACTGCGTACGATTTCCCTCCGCACAGCTTCATCACATGATAACGCGTGCGTGCGTGTCTGTCTGTTTGTGTGTGTGCGCGCGTGTGTGTGTGTGTGTGTGTGTGTGTGGGAGGTGGGAATACCAGAGCTAACCCCCAGCTCCAGTCACAATCATAAATCTTATGGCAGCAGATAAAACTGGACCGGCCAGCAGGAAACTGGACACTGGACACGCTAAGAATTAGAAAGCGCTTATAGGATGAATCCAGAGGCCATTTAATCTGAGCGGCTGCTGATGCTAGCACACGCTGCGGGGGAAGGGACGCTTTGATCACTGACAGCTTTAGAGCCGTGTTTAAAAAAGACGAAATTCTGTGTTTAATGGCTACAGCTCTGCCCATCTCCACGTCGCATTAGCCGGGATAAGTACCGGCGTTCGAGGTCGTTAACCTCGGTGTATTAATCTGCTGAGGAGGGATAGCTTATAGACAGTTGGTGACAGGAGTTTAGGGACCCAACTATCTAAGTGTTTCCCCGTTCAGCTACTTTTTATTGAATGGAATTATGTATAATCTAGATTTGTAGCAGTATTTATTTCTCTCTCCTTGTATTTGATGCGTCAGACTACACTGGAACTTTCCGGTGTTAAACTATTTCTAAACCAGTTCCAGTGTGGAACCTGTCTCAACTGAGAATGTCGGTTTGTTTACGCGCGGAGCGGCGTGAAACAACCGCCCGGGCCGTTACTTCGATGTCGGGCGGTTCCGACGTCTCCGGGCGAATGAAGTAGCAGATGCGCGGCGGTATTTATAGCGGCTCCTGAGATCAGCAACTCGCTGTAAGACAGAAGGGTTGCCGTGTGGATGTGTGTGGTAACAAGATCTCCGAGGACAGGAGGACCGAATTAAAACGACCCTGTCGCCACGCCGTTCATCACACGCGCACATACCGAAACCTATCACCTACTGGTCGCACAGGAGAACTGCACTCTCAATACGCCTTAATATGACATGAGTAATTGCGGATTATCGATCCCTGGATATTTGAGTAAAGCGTGAAGGGACACTGAAAAACTGACACTGGAAGATTTTTCTAAAGCAGCCATGGAAAAAAAGGTCATTGAGGAGCTTCTGTGGGTCCTTAAGGAGGTTCAAAAGGTCATTGAGGAGCTTCTGTGGGTCCTTAAGGAGGTTCAAAAGGTCCTTGACGAGCTTCTGTGGGTCCTTAAGGAGGTTCAAAAGGTCATTGAGGAGCTTCTGTGGGTCCTTAAGGAGGTTCAAAAGGTCCTTGACGAGCTTCTGTGGGTCCTTAAGGAGGTTCATACGGTCCTTGACGAGCTTATGTGGTTCCTTAAGGAGGTTCAAATGGCCCTTGAGGTAGTTTCAGAGGCCCTTGAATAAGTTGGAAGGGTCCCATCGTTCCAGAATTCAACACTGGTCTCTGGAGGTCCTTCAGGTGTACCTGAGGTACCTTCAGGGGTTTAGGTGGTCCTTGTGTCATTTGAGTTACAATGTCCTGAAATGTCTATCCAAGGGTTTTTTAACGTGGTTCAAATGGTCCTTGCTGCTCGAAAAGGTCGTAAAGGCATAAAGGTTCGTCAAGGGGTTCAGAAACCACCTCCCGCCTCTCTGATCACAAAACTGGGCGGCCCGAGTGTCGCGGTGAAGTCTTTCTTAACACGTCTGCCGGGTCCATGGAGCGAGCTGCAGTGGTTCTGGGCGATCCAGGCGGTCTCACAATCGGTTCAGTCGTCGCTGGTGAGCTTCGACTGGATCTGGTTTTGTGTGAGTGGTCCTTTGAAGTTTCTTAAGGCCACTGGTTAAGGTGGTTTCCGTGAGTCTTTCCGCAGGTTGCAGGAGTTCCTCTGTCCCATGCAACGACCTGTGAGTTGATGGGGTTGAAGATACATCAACTGCTTTGGTGGTGATCTTCAGTGATTCCTTTGTCATGATCTATGCTACGATTTACTTGTCGAGAATCTTTTCAAGCGTACTCTACATCAGTTTAGTGACTTCCCCCAAAGTCCCTAATCTAAACTATGACCCTCTGACAGCTAGAAGGTCACATTCCCCCCGCCCCCTACGAATGCTGACGGTGCATTCTCGTTGGTCGGTCGTACATTCATCACTCAGTTCTGTGTTGCACTAACATGACATGATACAAGCTGTCAATCAAAGTGACATCGGAAACTACAACGCAATACTGCTATAAAGAAAATGTCTAGCTCAGTGGTTCGGCTTGGAGTCCACCTCAGAGCCCTTTGCTGCTCCTCATCCCTGTCTCTCTCTCCCCTGTCTCTCTTTCCCTCGTCTCTCTCTCCCCTGTCTCTCTCTTTCCCATGTCTCTCTCTTTCCTGTCTCCCTCTTTCCTGTCTCTCTCTTTCCCCCATCTCTCTCTTTCCTATGTCTCTCTCTTTCCTATGTCTCTCTCTTTCCCCTGTCTCTCTCTCACCTGTCTCTCTCTTTCCTATGTCTCTCTCTTTCCTATGTCTCTCTCTTTCCCTCGTCTCTCTCTCTCCCCTGTCTCTCTCTTTCCCATGTCTCTCTCTTTCCTATGTCTCTCTCTTTCCCCCGTCTCTCTCTTTCCTATGTCTCTCTCTCTCCCCCGTCTCTCTCTCTCTCCCCCGTCTCTCTCCCTCCCCCGTCTCTCTCTCTCCTGTCTAAATATCTCCTGACGCAGAAACAGTTCCTCAAGGCCGTTGGTAGTGACGGCTACAGGAGTTCTACTTTAGCAGCATCACCTCTTCATTGTGACTGTGACACATTACGCCGTGTTTAAATACACACAATCATGAATAACCTCCCCTCTAATAACAGCCCTGTGACCTGAGCGGCTGAGCTTTATTGGAGCTGTGTTGTGTCATGCTGTTGTGACCTCACCGTGACTTAGTAATGAGCTGTAGTGATGAACAGAGACGATGACTCACCGCTCTGCTATATGAACCCTCACAGCAGCATCACGGAGCGCCGCTGATCCACCACTATATTAATGTCCAAAACACACCCACAGCTGACCTCCATCCACTTTGATTAAATCAACGGTTACGGTTTAGAACTGGATTCAACATGTGTCACAATGGATCATAGTGCATTTAGAATGGGTTATACTGAGTTATAAGGAATTAGGAGTCGGTTTTAATGCATTACAAGGCATTTGGAGTGGGATATAATGCATTACAAGGCATTTGGAGTGGGTTGTAATGAGTTATAAGGCATTTGGAGTGGGTTCTAAATCTTCTAATACACTATAAGGCATTTGGAGTGTGTTATATTGAGTTATAAGGCATTTGGAGTGGGTTTTAATACATTATAAGGTATTTGGAGTGTGTTATAATGAGTTATAAGGCATTTGGATTGGGATATAATGCATAATAAGGCATTTGGTGTGTGTTATAATACATTATATGACATTTAGAGTTGGTTATAATGAGTTATACAGCATTTGGAGTGGGTTATAATGCATTATAAGGCATTTGGTGTGTGTTATAATACATGATATGACATTTAGAGTTGGTTATAATGAGTTATAAGGCATTTGAGTGGGTTATAATGCATTATAAATCATCCAGAATGTGAATCATTTTATTTAGTATGGCGTAAAGTACTTTCAGAGTGGGTTAGGATGGCTTATAAGGCAGTTAGATAGGGGTCAGCATCTGTTTTAGGGCATTTAGCTTGGGTTATGAGACATTTAGAGTTCACATGGGTAACAGTTCATGTGTTAACGTGTGTACATACATTCAGAGTATGGTGTGTTCGGCTTTATGATTGGTTAGCATGTGTTATAAGTTATTTAGGGTGAATGCAGTTCATTTAGCGTGGGTTAAAACAGACCACAGTACATTCAGAGTGGTTAGGATGGTTTATAAATAATAACCCTGAATCCTGATCCAGGCCATTCAAAACTGAGTATCTGCCCATCCAGATACACTCCAAATCGGCTCTATTAAAGTTGTTAAAAAACAATCCAACGTAACAGATTGACGATTGAATAATTTTGCATTGTATTAGGAAGATAAATAGCTACTTAATGTTTAAAAACGTTGCATTTAAAAAGTATTCTGAAACAAACCCTCTGCAAACTCGTGATTTGTTCTCTGCAACCTTTAAAGTTGTGCTGCCACAGTGCATCCTCTGTTACTCGAATGAGGCGGACGCCGCTAAGTGGTTATTGTCGTCGTCAGCGCATCCTTTGCACAGATTACATTAATAAATTACTCTTATCGGCTCTTTGCACGTGGATCTTTTGATGCATTCCCCGTAGCGTGGCGGGCGTGTTTGTCTTGGGCCTGCTGACGACGGCTGTCTGTGCTGTTTATGGAGAACCGCAGAACCCAGAGGAGAACTCAGAGGCTCTAACACAGCGGGAATGAAATCAATTAGCTAAATCACTTAAATCACTTAATGCATGCTGCACGGCTCCAAGAGCTCCGGAGTGGAGCGGAGGGCGGGGCGATGGAAAGAGGACGCTGGTGTGAAACCTGATGTACGCTGGTGTACGCTCCTCAAATCTGGAACAGCTGATACCGAAGAGATCAATAAATACTTTGATCAAGAAAGAGTTGGTGGGATGAGTTGATAGTGCATTTAAAATGGGAAAAGTTTACTGAGCGTAACCTGGACAGATGGACACTACGAGGAACTACTTCTTGTTTTTGTTCTTGTTCTTTTCCTTCTTGTTCATGTTCTTCTTGTTTTTGTTTTTGTTCTTCTCCTTCTTCTTCTTCTTGCTCTTTGCCTTGTTCTTCCTGCTCTTGTTCTTTTCCTTCTTGTTCTTCCTCTTGCTTTTTGCTCTTCTTGTTCTTCCTCTTCTAGTTCTTGTTTTTCTTCTTGTTCTTCCTCTTGCTTTTTGTTCTTCTTGCTCTTCTTGTTTGTGTTCTTTTTGCTCTTCTTGTTCTTCTTGTTATTTTTCTTCTTCTTCTTCTTCTTCCTGTTTGTGTTCTTCTTATTCTTCTTGTTCTTCTCCTTCTTGTTATTCCTCCTCCTCCTCCTCCTTGCATTCTTGTTTGTGTTCTTTTTGCTCGTCTTGTTGTTCTCCTTCTTGCTCTTCTCCTTCTTGCTCTTCTTCTTCTTGTTCTTGCTCTTCTTCTTATTGTTCTTGTTCTTGCTCTTCTTCTTCTTCTTCTTCTTCTTCTTCTTCTTCTTCTTCTAATTCTTCTTCTTGTTTGTGTTCTTCTTGCTCTCTCCCTCTTGTTCTTCTACTTTTTGTTCTTCTTGTTCTTGTTCTTCCTGTTTGTGATCTTGTCCTTCTTGTTCTTCCTCCTCCTCCTCCTCCTCCTCCTCCTCCTCCTCCTCCTCCTCTGTCAGGGCCGATTCAGTCCCTCCCACACAATGTTGTTCTGAAGTAATTCACTACAGGCTTCTCCAAGCTGTGACTCTAACGTCCAGAGAGAACAGACACACGTCTGCTCCATCACATCTACTTTTGAGATAATCTAAACATCTTATATTTGCAGAAGCTCTCTGTAAGAACAAAGTATTGAACATGTCCTGTCTGAGTCTAAGTGTGGATCCACTTGGACCGCCGATCCCCACCAGAACCTAAAGAACACATCGAGTAACGCTGTAATCAGATATTAGGAATCCATTATTCAGACTCTCTCCGTCTGTTTCCAGGAAGTGGGTGTCGCGCAGTGGGCGGGGCTTTGCCAGCGTTAATTGGCGCCACTGGTCCCTCGATGATGATGAAGCCATTCCTGACGTTTCCTGTCGAGACGCCGCCGCCGGTCAGCTTCTTTCCAAACTTCAACACGGTATGCCTTTGTTTGTGTGTGTGTGTGTGTGTGTGTGTGTTCTTGTATATATGACTTTTGGAGGACCAATTTTGAGTTTTAGACCTTCCAAATAAGGACTTTTTGGAAAGTGAGGACCGTTTAGCAAGGGCCTGTTTGATGGTTACCTTCGCATTGAAAATGTAGAAGGTAATGTTTTGATCGCCGTGTATTTATATGCGTGCGTGTTATTCGCATACGTAAAAAAACTATTAAACCAAATCTCATGAAATTAGGTGGGATGATTGGTTATTATCCGGAGACCATTTGATTAGATAGGTCATGGTCATGGTCAAGGTCATGAAAAGGTCAAGATCTTCCTTTTACCATAGCGTTGTAAATTTCTATCCAATTGTCATGCAACTAATGCCAACATGTTCATAATTCAATGCCCAATCTTGTGATATGCCAAGGTATGCACTCTAGTGCCCGTTCTAGTTTCAGATGTTTTAAGTTTCAGGTTAGAATTAGGTTTGGGTTAGGGAAACGGTAATGGTTAGAAATTCAGTTATGTTGGTAAAGTTTAGAACAAAGTGTATAGGAAAGGCATCGCTCAACGATGGTCCTCACATAGATAGAAATACAGGATGTGTGTGTGTGTGTGTGTGTGTGTATGTGTTTGTGAGTGCATGTGTGTGTCTGTGAGGGACAGTAACAGTGACAGGGCACCGCAGCTGAAGGCGGTAACCACTGATTGCGCTAAGGAGACGTGTCACTCTGTCAGCACCACTGTGCCATCACTGTTTAGCCAAGCAGGCTGCTGACCTCTGACCTCTCTGTGTAACCCCCGCAGATGGACCCGGTGCAGAAGGCCGTCATAAACCACACCTTTGGTGTCAGTTTGGTACCGAAGAAGAAACAGGTCATCTCGTGCAATGTCTGCCAGCTGAGGTTTAACTCTGATGTAAGTGTCCAGCAGTGTTCTCCCTGTTCACTAAACCAGATTAACTCCCAGCAGTTGACTGAATGCTTCTATGTGAACATCTTCCTGTACTCTCTTAATCTGCACATCAGCACTCGGGTTACGCTGCAAGCTAAATGTCTGAAGACGAGGGTGACATTTCTGGATTTCATCCTATTTCCTGTCAAAGCCAGCTGATTGTCACGCTGTTACATGAACTGCTGCTGCAGGATGTGGATGTGAGATGCAGTCACAGTGGCTGTTGGTCATCAACTATAATATAATGTCCCCTTTTCAAACAGACTTTTCTACACCCGCTCATGAAACGACTACTGCATTCAGACCTTTATGCAGTTTCCCACCTGCTTAATAGTGTGGAGCTTAAACTTGACACTTAGAGATGAGACTGAAATCCATCGTCTCCTATAAATGAGTAGAATTGAAGAGTTGCATTGGCTTCCCTTCGGCTGTTTGTTAGCTAGCATCTAACAAGTCAAGCTGATGATCTTAGATATCATTAGCAACCAAACCAGACATAAAAAGCTGATCTATTCCCGGAAATACACGTCCATCCTGACAAATATAATATAAAAACCTGTTTTTAGTTATTTTTATTTTATTTTATCTTTTATTTTATTTTATTTTATTATTATTATTTGTATTTCTTCTTCCTTGTCTGATTGTTCGTATAGTTGGTTGTTAGGTCATTTGTATTTATTTGTTGTTGTTTTTGATTGTCTGGTATAACTTCTTAAAAACTTAAAATAAAATGATTGAAAGAAAAAATAACAAAAAAAACCTAAAAGTTACGTATTCGGCATAAGCCAATTGGTACTGCTTAAAATATGATACGTATGTTGACTGAAGCTGACGTTGAACCTTTTGTCAAGTTCCAAGTCAGCACTCGCTTATTGAATAATATATTGGCACAAACGGTATAGGGATTTAAAATAGCTAATATTAGTCGGTAGCTCTAAATCCTCGTAGATTACCAACATGTGCCGTGTATCTTCTCAGGAGCCAGGCTAACGGCCGACATGTGTAAATACACCGAGCGTAACGGGTTGAAGTGGATGTGGGACGGTTTCCAAGGACCCGACTAACATTTATTGTGTTGTCGTGCTTGAGTTACTTTGCAGGCTTCTTTGTTTTGTTGTCAGGCGGCTCTCCAGAACAGCAGGTGTGTACAGCCAGGTGCGGCCCCTGCCAACTCTATTATTCCAGGGCGGTTAAAATGACACTCGGCTCGTTCACATGATGACTGCTGAGCGGCGCGAGCTGCATTGTTGGTGACACGCCAGTCAATCGTGACTAATTTATGAGCCGTTAGAATTATTCATGAGTGAACATGAAAACAGGAATCAGAGGAGACAAGGAGAGGAGTAAAAGGGACACGTTAACTCTAGTCTGATAAACTGAATAAAAAGCTGACTCACATGAGGACACTTCACCTGGAGGTTTGTTGTTCAGTGTACTGACTGCGTGGTGACATTTAACATGAGTGTTGTGTTACAGTGTAGTGGTTTTCTCTTTGTTACACTGACACAATCCAGGCTGCACATTAAACATCTTTACACATCCCAACACTATCACGGCAGGAGTCTGGGTAAAGTCAAACAAAAACAAATATTTACTGAGGAAAATGTCAAACATAGAACTCAGGTTTCTAGAAAAGTCACTAGAAACTAACAATAATCTGGCAGGGGCAGGAGCATGAGCAATCAGGAAACCACAGATGTACAGCATGAGCAATCAGGAAATCACAGGTGTAGAGCATGAGCAATCAGGAAATCACAGGTGTAGAGCATGAGCAATCAGGGAACCACAGATGTAGAGCATGAGCAATCAGGGAACCACAGGTGTAGAGCATGAGCAATCAGGGAACCACAGGTGTAGAGCATGAGCAATCAGGGAACCACAGGTGTAGAGCATGAGCAATCAGGAAACCACAGGTGTAGAGCGTGACCAATCAGGAAACCACAGGTGTTGAGCATGAGCAATCAGGAAAGAGTGGCTGAGGGCAGGTGAAGGGAACATTTAAAGGTTTAATTAGCAAATGCTAGGATGCTATCTAAATTAAGACGGTGAACCTGGTCATTTCTACCCACTTAACATTTGTAGTATGCAAACCGCTACTAGCATAATGCACTGTAATGGTTGAGTTGCATTGTGGGTAATGTCAACAGGAATGCATGGAGTACAATATATATATATATATATATATATATATATATATATATATATATATATATATATATATATATATATATATATAGTTCTATTTTGATACTTCAGTCTAAATCCAATCAAGTTACAGGTGTGTAATGCTAAATGTCTGAGCTTCTTCTTAATGGACAAAAAGCCCCTGAATCATATCGCAATATTCAGAGAGACGGGCGAAAGAAACCGTACAGATTGCAGAGTCTCCAAAGATAAGGGGAAGAGTTGCTCTACGAAGAAGAGGAACCCGGACATCTGATGAAGATGCCTCCACACAAATGCATAACTCATATTCTCTCGCTTCAGTCTCAGGCAGAAGCTCATTTCAGAGGCAGCCGTCACTCCAAGAGAGTCAAGTCTCAGGAGAACAAGACCAAGGGCAAGCCGTCGGCCCCCGGAGGGACCAATGGGAGCGTCGCGAGTCCTATTGGCTCCGCCCCTCCCGTCTCCAATCAGCACGCAGGTTGATTTAATTAACGATAACATTAATCAAAGTTAATGTGGAGTTGGTATATCACCAGGTGTTGATATTTCATCCTTTCTTTCCTTCTCTTTACCTCCTCCTGCCTCTTCCTCCAGATCTCTTGTCCAGCCTCCCCGACTCCTTCCCCCTCAAGCCCTGTCTCGCCTCCCCTCCCTCCTCCGCCTCCCCCTCCTCCAGCAGACCGGGCAGCGAGCCTCCTCCCTCCAGCCCCCCCACCGCCCTCCCGGCCCCGGGCCTCTTCTCCACCTCTTCCTCCTCTCCCTCCTCTTCCAGAGCCTCTCAGCTTCCCCCTCCGGTCGCCTCCTCTCCATCAGCTCCTCCTCCTTCTTCCCAGACCTCCTCGCGGGACGCTCCTCTCTCGGTGGAGTCGGAGGAGGAGAAGGCAAAGAAGCTGATGTACTGCTCTCTGTGCAAAGTGGCGGTCAACTCTCTGTCCCAGCTGGAGGCTCACAACGCAGGTGAGGAGGAGCAAGAGGAAGTACGGAAGGACCATATTTATCATTTCCTCAGAAGATGCTTGAACGATGTTGAAGTCAGGTGCTTCATAGAAGTCATGAATCATTAGCAACGTAAGTTTTCTTATGATAGACCCATCAATTTGTTCTCCTCAGGGGGGGTCTGTCATATCTCTTTTAAAGCAACTTTAAATTCTGGAAAGAAGAAAACAAATCTATCTTAAAACCCTCCTGTTACCTTCAAATTGACTAACATCTTTGGAAAAATGATTAGAATTAATATTGTTTCCCAAGTTTAAGTGTCAGGTACTTTATGTTTGTTTGTTGACGACCTAAATATCCCTTTAAATAAATAGAAAAGTTGATATTTCTAATATGTTTTACACAGTGAAAAACAGCCTGGAGTCAAAATGTACAGGACAGTGAAAACATATCATCATTTATGTTTTCCCAGTTGTCCCCAATAAATTAGAAAAATTCAAGAAATATGAATCAAAAATAATAATGTTAAGAATTTTTTTGGAGACATTAAACATTGAATGGGGTCAAATTGACCTCAAAGGTAACAGGAGGGCTAAGACTGATGGATGATTTATTAGCGCAGCAGCCAATGGGTCGTCGTTTGTTAAACCCTGCGTCCCGTCTGCAGGTTCAAAGCACAAGACGATGCTGGAGGCTCGGAGCGGCGCCGGGCCGATCAAGGCTTTCCCCCGAGCCGGAACCAAGCCCAAGAACGCCGGCGGCTCGGCACCCAAGGGCTCCGGCCTGCAGAACAAGACCTTCCACTGCCAGATCTGTGACGTCCACGTGAACTCCGAGGTCCAGCTCAAACAGGTGGGGGGGCACAGCGGAGAGGACGTTGAAATAACATGATGTGACTCCTCCAGCTCTGCTTTTACAGATAGAATGAAGAACAGTGCAACCACTGTCCAGTAAATGTATTTAATCTTTATTTAGCCAGCCGAGACAAATTAAGAACAAATTCTTATTTACAATAATGAAATGCTTCGTGTTTTGTAGCCATCATTGTGAAACGTGTGAGAGCACTTATATATATATATATATATATATATATATATATATATATATATACAATATGTACATATTATTATTATTATTATTATATTTATACACTTATAGACTAGTGAGAACCCAGAAGAACGTGTTTGTTGTTGTTGCAGCACATCTCCAGCAGGAGGCACAAGGACCGAGTGGCAGGAAAACCCAGCAAACCCAAATACAGCCCGTACAACAAGCAGCAGCGCGGCTCACTCACCGTGAGTCTCTCTCTCTCTCTCTCTCTCTCTCTCTCTCTCTCTCTCTCTCTCTCTCTAATAGATTATTGGGCGTTATTAGAATAGACAAGCGCTGCTATGATTCAATACTCAGAAATCCTCTCAGAAGACATTTATATTGCTCTTCGGTTTATTCATTATCTTATTTGCTTTTTGTATTTATTACATTTTTAAAACTCTTCTCTCCTTGTTTTTTCTCTCTCACCTTCTCCTTTCTTATTTGTCCCCTCTCCTCTTGTCTCCTCTCCTTTCATTATCTCCACTTCTTGTCTCCCTTCTGCTATCCTCTCCTTATCTCCTCCCATCTCCTCTCCTTTCCTTTTTTCCTATCCTTTCCTGGTTTCCTCTCTCATCTCTTCTCCTTTCCTTTTTTCCTATCCTTCCCTGGTTTCCTCTCTAATCTCCACTCCTTGTTTCCTTTCCCCTCCTTTCATTATCTCCTCTTCTTCTCTTGGATCATTTTCCTATCCTCTCCTTGTTTCCTCTGCTCTCCTTATCTCATTAACTCTCCTGGTCCCCTGTCCTCTTTCCTATTCTACATGTTGACACTCCACTCCTCTCCTCCCCTTGTTTCCTCTCCTTGCCTCCAGAAGGAAATGGCGAATCCCTCCCTCTCTCCGTCCTTCCTCTCTTCGCCTTTTCCTCCTCCGCCCTGCTCCCTCACCTCCACCATGTCGCTTCCTCCCGCCTCTCTCTCCTCCCCGCCCCTCCTCAGCCGCACCTCCTCACCCCTCGCCCGCCCCATCTCCCTCTGTCCTCGCCCTCCGCCCTCCTCGTCCCTCTTCAGCGCCTCCTTCCTGCGTCCGGCTCCCGGACCGATCAGAGCGAGCCAGGGATCGTTCCTCTTCGCGCCCTACTGACGGCGGCGGCGTCGGCGGTGGAGTCGAACCCGACGACCTTTAACTTCTGACCTCCAGTTTGTGAGCAGGGATTAAAACCTGCAACCTCCTCCCCTGCCTGAGGCGTCAGAGGAAGGCTTGACAGAACCTCCTCCTGTCTGAGACGTCTGAGCTGACCCCACAGCCTCTCAGAACCGAACTCATCCAACACATCCGACCATCACAACGTTCAACATGTGCATGGAAACATAGAAATGTCTAGATATTTGCCTTTGCCGTGACCCCAGAGTTCCTCATCGTGTTTGACTCGTGACTCTTGGCGATAAAGATAAAGCTGGGGTTGGTTTTGAATATATTTTGGGTTTTACTTGAGAGACGATAAGAATCAGAACCGAGATCCGTGAGGAACCAGCATTTACAAACATGAGGATGCACGGGCTGGAGATGCAGCTCGAGTTGAGGAGAAGACGAGAAGAAGAGAAGCTGTGGGTCGGCTCCTCCGAGTTCGGAGGAGACGGCCTCCTCTCGGTGCTTTGTTCCTCCTCCTCCTTCCCGCCGTCGGCCCGGCGCTCGTCTTCAACTCGTTCCTGACGTCCAGCGCGTTGAGAAAAAAAAGACCAACACAACACTGTGTTGGTCTGTGACTTTATGTCTGTGGCTCTCCGAGCTCCGAGCCCATCGGTTCCCACTGAAGACGCAACTCTTTACGACTTACACATATAAAGTGAAAACAACAACAACAACAACAACAACAACAACTCTTTATAAAACAGCTAAACAATGCAGATGTTACCCAAACACAAATAATATAGTGCTTGTATGGCAGCCTCCATGTTGTGTCTGTACACTGCCAGCCAGATATTTACATCTGGCTGGATATTAATTACCTTCAACTATCATTTATAATGTTTATTACCCCCAAAAAACTAATTTAAATATATTTACACTAAATGACTAAACAAAATCAGCTTTAAATTTTTTTTTAAATGTGTATTATCTGTGTAATAGAGAGGAATCATCCTTCGATAAGAGGCTAAACTAATTAAACGCTCTCATTTTGGTAACGAAATCCAAACAAAGAATCAGCTTCCTTCTATTTAAATGTGGCGAAACCTTCGGGACATTTTGTTTTCTCGACTTCGCTGAATGTTTGGACCCAGAGTCCTCATACCCGATGTCCACCCTGCGCCCCCTCCACTGCCCCGCGTGTTACATCACTCACTCCGGACTCCGGACCCGGCTACTTCCTGGTTCTACAGAGAAAGAGGCCTTTTCGTCCCGGCCGTTGCCATGGTGTCAACGCTCCGTCGGTCTCAGGCCTCACCTTCCCGCCGTTTGGTGAATCCGACCAGAACTCCTCACGGCGACTTCAACCGGACCCGAGGAACGTCTTAAACACGCCACTGGAGCGTTGTGTTGTTCGTGAAGCTCGCTCCCTCTGCGCGAGCAAAGAGAACATGGACACACTTCTCCCGTTTGATTTCCTCCTGAGCTCCGATGAGTCGCTCTCGTCGAAGGTTGGGAAAAGACGACCGGGACGGCGAAGTAAAATTCAAAAAAGTGGATTTAATCAAGTGTGGTAGAACAAAAAGTCCAAAGACACAACATATGTAACGTGCAGCACGGGCCTGGATGAAGTCGGCTGAAAGCATCGCTCCATAACAGACTCCAGTTCTCAAGGAGAACGGGACTCTTTATAATCGTTAAGAGCAAGGCGATTGGATAATGTAGATGGAGACGTCACTCGGTTTAAACTGTGTCCGTCTCATCGTTGGAGCTCAGGGTGATGTCACCCTCTGGGCTCACG
>CM070107.1:10605000-10655000 GCA_036178185.1 Liparis tanakae
TCAGACTTTTTAGACTTTTTATTAATATAAGGATGAACGGTGGTGACCCATCAGGTACGTTCTTCGGCGACACAATATAAAGTCAAATATTCAATTCAGCTCCTCGGACGTGGATGGAAACGGGGGAATCGCTTCACAAATTGAATCTTTAAAATGTTAATAAGCAAACGAGAAGCGCTTTCTGGAGATCTCTTCTTTGGGATTTTGTCCACTTCTTATGTACAGTATTTATTTTCAGAGCTTGTTTTTTTAAATGATGATTCTAATATGCAACACAAACGTGTCAGGTTGAGCATTTCTCTCCTCACCATTTCATTTCTGTGACTTTCTTTTATTTGTTTTGATTAAAAAACAAATACTGAACACACATTAGTCTTTCTTCTTTCTTTTTAAAATAAAGCCGATTAGCCGATTTGATTTGTGTCTATTGGCAGAAATGGAATATAATATTATAATATATGATAATTATAATATAATTTCAGGATGTCTTACTCTGAAACCTCACCAACACATGGGCCTATATATACATTTCACTTCATCAAGTGTTCTGAATACTTTTTTAAAGTGACCTCGACAACTCTCACGGGACCCCAAAAGATTAAAATGTGATATGATATGATATTGCAGAAGCAGTAACTTCTTTTAAAT
This sequence comes from Liparis tanakae, assembly GCA_036178185.1. Lineage (NCBI taxonomy): Eukaryota > Metazoa > Chordata > Actinopteri > Perciformes > Liparidae > Liparis > Liparis tanakae. The sequence continues at coordinate 10,605,649 of CM070107.1, forward strand.
CACTTCTTAAAACCTATTTTTATAGAACAGCTTTTAAGTGATCTAGTATTTTTATGCAGAACTTTGATTTCCCTAATTTAGTTTGTATGTTTTCAATTTATTTGTAATTAATTTTTTAATTAATTTGTTTTTTAAATGTAACATTGGTTTATTGCTATTCCACTTGTTTTGCTTTGACTCTCTGTGGAGCACTTTGTAAACATTGTTGTTAAAGGTGCTATATAAACAAAGTTATTATTTAAACGTTATTATATTCCCACAGTGGGGACATCTCAATAATCACAGCAGCAGTGCACATCAGAGCATCAATGAAAATAAATATAAAACACAAAACATAATACAAAAAAACTAAATACTTGTACTAAATACTAAATATACAGGGGGAAAATAAAGTAAAGTTTGCCAGGATTACGAGGATGAGTCTTATCTCACGTACACCAGAGGTTAGGGTTACATGTTGCCTCATGGATGACTTTAATGAACGGCGTCAAAAGGAAAAGTGCGGCTCTTGCTGGTTCGACTGAGGGACAAATTGTAACACCTTCTCCAAAAATGCCCCAAAACTAGAAAATACAAGTTCTGACCGTTTCCTCTTAAAGCGCAGGTGTCAAACACAAGGCCCGCGGGCCGATTCCGGCCCACAGCACCTTTTCATGTGGGGCCCGGGCAGCTTGAAAGACACGTGATCACCTTTTCTATCCTGTGCATTTATTTTGAAAGTTTAGGATTAAATGGATTTATATTGGAATATTAGAGACATTTTCTTATGTACAATACTTCTACACTCAAATAAACAATAATCAAATGCAAAGAGAGTTATTTAACGATATATTCGAGGAGTTCATAAAGTGTTTCCGGCCCTTTAAGAGGGCGGCCGTGCTGCTGATTTGGCCCACGATGAACATGAGTTTGACGCCCCTGTCTTAAAGGGACAGAAGACACCCCCCGACATATTTGCAGTGAACACAGTAACTCTTTCACTGAGCCGTAGCGTCACGTTGAGGGGATGTTGCGCTCGTAGTCTTGGCTGCACAAAAACAAAGAGTCCGAATTCGGATTGAACTGGCTACACTGGTTTGTATCATTTACTGGAAAGCCAGTGTTTCCTGCCCAATGGAAATGAATGATTGGCCAGTTCAAAGTTGACGAGGACAAGGTTTACTTGGTTGTTCATCTCGCGACCGTCCTGTGCCTTTAAATCTAGACAATAAGACGTTGGCTCCGGTAAACTGCGAGCAAAAAATCTAATAACCTGTAAGTGAGTGGTATTTGTATTTGTAATGGGACTTTACCCTACAGGTTATCTTCAACTCCCCATGTGTGTGTTTACTGCAGGGTCACAGAGGAGGAGCCTCCTTTTCTGGTTTGGCCTTGAATCAACAGGCACAAGCCTGCTGACCCCGGGTCAGAGGTCAACCCGCAGGAACACACAAGTTCAGAAGGATCTACAGAGACTCGTGTGATGAGGGCATGAAGGGAAGTCAACGAGGGTGGGATTCTATTCAGGTTATTATCCAGTGCCCACAAGGTGTGAGGCACTAGATAATAGATAATAATCAACTTTATTTCATCAAATTGTACTGACTCACTTCCCCCCCCACTCTCTCTCTCTTCCTCCGCCTCTCTCTCTCTCTTTTCCTCTCTCCCCCTCTCTTTTTGGTTATCTAAGATATAGCGTGAAGCTTGCCTTTCCCGACATTTCTGTAACGAGTCGTTGAGCTGTGAGCATCTGCTTTTGAAAAGAGGAGGAAGAGGAGGAGGAGGAGGAGGAGGAGGAGGAGAAGCCACGAGAAGCCACGAGGAGGAGAAGTGGAGTTCTTCTGTCTTGGAGGTGTGACGCCTCAGAGAAGTTGACAACTGCTGCTACAGGTGCATTAGCAGTATTTATATTTTGAGCAATTTCTTTTTTTTTTGTAGCATTAGGAAAATTGTTTTATTATCCTAGTATATGTGATTGCATCAGAGGAATATTTTATCTTCGAAACATATTTTTATCTATTTGTTGCTTCAGTATTTGCAGCAGCTCTTAATAAATTGAATTATAGACGGCAGGTGCACGTAAACAAACAAAGAGTTGGATTGGACAGATCGGTGGTTCTCTTTTTTGAGTTTTACCAGTGCAAAGCATTTTTGGTTGGAAAACAACACGCAGCATTTTGCATATAATATATAATATATAAAATATTTTTTTTGAATCCACACTTATATTTTATTGAATATTTATTAAATAACTATTTTCAAAAGCTTTTTGTAAATGGATATTATTTTTAAATATATTTAAAACAAATCTCACGTGCCCCTGAGAGGGCCTTCGCGTCCCCCCCAAGGGGACACGTGCCCCCGCTTGAGAACCACGTGGATAGAGAATAAGGACAGTCCAGTAAGATGCAGGACTACGAGGAGTCCCTGTCGTTTTTGGGGACCTGGGGCTCGTTCCAGAAGAGGGTCTTCGTCCTGCTCTGTCTCGCCATCATCCCGAGTGGATACAGCATGCTGTGCGTCATCTTCCTGCTGGCCACGCCCCCTCACCACTGCTCCGCCCCTTACCACGGCAACCACAGCCAGGACTGGATCCAGGCCAGCATCCCACTACAGGTCAGAACTGCTCCTGAGGCCAAGCCTTCCAAAGGTTTTACACAAAATCTCCTCGCCATATTGTAGCATCGCTGAGATCACGGCGTTCTGTTGGGACGCATTAGACGGATAGTCACGTGTGTTCCTCAGGAGTTTAAAAAGAGGAAATATTGACGTTCATCAGGAAGAACTTATATTCTGGTTTACACTGAAAACCCATCTTTGTTATATAAAAAATATCTTGTCTGCGGTTCCATTTGAGCTCCTTCATAAAGGACAAACTGAGACCTTGATGAAGAAAAACATAAAACATTTTTTTTTACAGTAATGCAGATTCTGCATATTTGTATTTCAGATGATGTCACTAAAAACTTTATATAAATTCCTCTTTTTTGCATCTATAGCTCAGTGGAGTAAGGGGGTCGTCCTGCAACCCAAGGTTGTCGGTTCGATCCCCGCTCTCCCTATTAGTTGCTCCCTGCAGCCCACTGCTCCTTAATGACTAAGGATGGGTTAAATACAGAGAACAGGTTGAAGATTATGTATCCAAAGTCTCATCTCAGGCTCACATTTGTTTGAGTTGTATGTTCTTTGCCACCTGAAATCTCATCTTATTACAATAGAGGTGGATTAAATATGTCTGCAGTTCACTCAATTACAAAATTACAACTTCCACTTCTCTCATGTTTATGCATTAGTACAGACAATGACATCATCAACACTGGCAGCACAACAGGTACATTTGACTGATTCTGTGCTTTTCTTGTCTAATAGTTTGAACGCATGGCTTTTTCTTGTAATTACCTTCGCATTCGAGAATGCGGAAGGTTATATTTTGATCGCTGTGTATTTATTTATTTATTTATATGTGTGTTATTCGCATAACTCAAAAAGTTTTAAACCGAATCGTATGAAATTTGGGGGGATGATTGGTTATTATCCGGGGACCATTTTGGGATTGATCAGGTCAAAGGTCAAGGTCATGAAAAGGTACCAAAAAAGTAGCTGCGGTGAAAGTATACCCTCTACCAAGTGCCCGTTCTATTTTAGTGTTTTTTTTGTAATGCTGTTTTTCAACTTTTAGTAAAATAGAATTGTCAATGCTTTGCGCACCACAAACTATATTTGTGTCTGACCAAAATAAAGACATCTAACATCAAGTTTGATCTAATTCTAATTCATGCATTCATTGATGTAGAGTTGAATCTATAAGAATTCATCATCTTCTATATGTCGCAAGAAATAGAAACAAAATATAAATAATGTGATGATAGGTGCCAAATAACTTCAATTGGTAATGTTCTTCTAATCTGAGTGCTGGGACATGGCCGAGCTGGTGTCCGTGCACAAAGACTTCATGAATCTAGAAATGCGGTCGACTAATAATTCACCACACACCTGGAACCGGTCTGGTTTGATCTGAAGCGGTCTGCTTGGGTTCAGTCGACTTCCTGTTGTTGAGTTAAATAACGGTGACGTTGTTTGTCCCCGGCAGGAGGCCGGGCAGCCGGAGAGGAGCAGTTGTAGCCGGTACCGGCTGGACCCGGTGCAGAGCCAGAACCTGGAGCTGGTCTCCAACCTGTCCAGTCTGGAGGTCCTCCTCGCCAACCTGACGCAGGAGGGCTGTAAAGACGGATGGACCTACAGCACCGAGCACTACGAGTCGACCGTCGTCACTGAGGTACCGAGCGACCGCTGTTACTGGACCTCCACCCCTACCTTTATTCACACACTGTTCATTACTGTTTCCACTCTTCAGAAACCAGTCTGAGAACAACTTTGGTCTACAAAACACTGACGGGGTCAATCTGACTCAAAGCGCCGTGACACTGCATGTCATCGTTCAACCATTCACAGCCATTCATACACTGATGGGAGGAGCTACGGTGCACCCGGCCATCAGGAGGAACTAACATTCATTCACACATTCGCACACTGATGGGAGGAGCTATAGGAGACATTTGTAGTTAACTGTCTTATAAGGACACATCGATATCCTGGGGATCGGACCACCGATCCTCTGATTAAAGGATTGAATGTCACCAGTTACATTCAGTTTATTTGTACAGCCCATTTTCACAAATTACAAATGTGTCTCAGACTTGCTACAACTTGTGCAGGACACCGGGAGACGATCTCTAAAAACATAGATTCTGAATAACCAGAATAGGAGAAGCTGAACAATGTAGACCCGACTCAAAGGAGTCAATACTGGAGAACCAGTGGGTTCCAGGAGGAACCAGTAAGTTCAAGAAAGAACCAGTGGGTTCAAGGAAGAACCAGTGGGTTCAGGGAAGAACCAGTGTGTTCCAAGAGGAACCAGTTGTTTACAGGAGGAACCAGTGGGTCAGAAAGTTGTGCATATGAATGGAGACTCGGTACAGGAACAGGAATCCCAGCTGGTCTAAAGACTTGACATATCTGACATGCTCTGTTGGGTTAATCCTCCATCCCCATTGCTTTGTATTCCAGTATTTCTGTCCCTATACACTCAAATAAATGGCTCATTGGATGAACTCAATTAAAGTGTTGGCAGGTTTTCCATCCAATAATTATATGCAACTCCAACTCAAATTTAGCACATCAGTGCAATACAATGTAATTGAGTTAGTCCAACTCATTTTTATCAAACACATCTAAAATAAAATAACGATATTCATTAAATTGAATTCATTTGAGTTAGTCCAACTCATTTGTATCAAACACATCTAAAATAAAATAACAATATTCATTCAATTAAATTAATTTGTGTTTGTCCAACTCAAAATATAAATTAAATATTATATTCAGTACCACTTAACCTCATTGGGGTCTTGGAGCCGACTCCAGCTGACATTGGGTGAGGGGGGGCACCTGAACAGGCCGCCAGTCCATCCAGGGCTCACATGGAGACTGTGCTGCCCTCAGTATATGAACCATACAGCCATATAGTCATACACCTCGGCAGTTAGATAAACTCCTTCCCGACATCACGACTCTGAAGACTCTTGTTCGGCGTCCACAGGTTTAATAACGTAGAAAAGAGTAAAACTAAAAACACACAAAGAGCATAATGAATACAAATAAATGCTTTGTTAATGTATACACACAATGTAAATGTACTGGTACTTTGATTACAAATAAACATTAAGTTATAGCGGAGTAAACATTAACTATAATAACTCGATGTGCATAAGACTTCTGAAAACTAAACATTGTCACAAAAATAATCATCTGCAATTATGAGTAACAATAAAAACAAATCAATACATACCAACGATGCTATCAAAAGGCAGGATGTATACAGATTCAACTGGATTGTACAACTAACGGAAAACAGCGGCTCTGAGCCATGCTCTTGTTTACTTCCTGATACAAAACTAAAGCTGCCTGAAGTTTCAAGACATTTACTGTTTCAAAATAAAAGACTTTCAAAATAAACGCATCAACATGCTGGCTTTCAAAATAAAACGTATCAACATGCTGGTTTAATAATTGTAACAGAACACTACCCGCCTGGCGTGAATACACGCCACTTAATAAATCCTAGACAGTTCTCTTCACTGAGCCTCTGGGGGAAAAGGAAGCACCATCTCAGAAACAGGCCTAAGAAAAAGTTTAGTCACTCCTGTTCGTGTGACCTTGATCTCGACCTTTCGCACCTTCCCGTCTTCGCTGGGGAAGGTCCGCGTTACCAGTCCAAGAGGCCATTCATTTCTTGGTACTTGGCTATCCTTGAGTAGAACAACACTTCCTGGGTTGATGTTCGTATGACTGGACTGCCACTTCTTGCGTGCCTGTAGTGTAGGGAGGAACTGCTTTCGCCACCTGTCCCAGAAGGTGTTGGACAGGTGCTGGACTTGCCGCCACTGGTGTTTGTAGAGGTCTGAAACTCCAAACTCTCCGGTAGGAGCAGAAAGGACATTCACCTTTTGAGTGAGAAGAGCAGCTGGAGTAAGTATAAATGAGCCGTCAGAGTCAGTTGTCACTGGAACAAGAGGTCTACCATTTACAATGGCTGTCACTTCTGCCATAAAAGTCACTAGCACCTCCTGGGTAAGTTTGTCCTTCAGATGAAGGAACATGGAGTCCAAGATTCTCCTTGCAAGACCAATCATTCTTTCCCATACACCGCCAAAGTGGGAAGCGTGTGGAGGGTTAAAGGTCCAAGAGCAACCTTGGCCTGAAAGGTAAGTCTTTATCGTCGTGTTGTCAATGTTTGAAGGTATCTTCAACTGCTTGCAAGCACCAACAAAGTTGGTGCCACGGTCTGAGCGGATGTGTTTGACAGGACCGCAAGACAGCAAGAAAGCGCCTTAGAGCGTTGATGAAGCTGGATGTATCAAGGGATTCTATGACTTCAATATGAACCGCTCGTACGCTCATACACGTGAAGATTACGGCCCATCGTTTACTTTGGGAATGGCCTCCTCTTGTTCTACGTGAAGAGACACTCCAAGGGCGAACACATCAAGTCCGACATTTGTAAAGGGCGGTTCCGTCGAGAGACGATCCGCTGGAAGACTGGCCATCTTTTGAATTGTAAGTGGGGCTCTAAGCCTTCTGCAGGTTACACACTGATGGATGATGTTGCTCACTTTTCTTTTGCCACCAACTATCCAAAAGCCAGCTGTACGAACAGCCCCTTCTGTAAACAGACGGCCTTGGTGATAGATTTGTTCGTGGTGATGCTTGATGAGTAAGGTTGCCACCTGATGTTTACCAGGAATAATCACTGGAGTCTTTTCACTCTGATCAAGGTTAGCATTGCAGAGGCGACCTCCGACTCTCAGAAGGCCGTGTGTATCAATGAAAGGATCCAGATTTTTGAGAGGACTACTTTTAGCGATCTGCTCATGTTTTTGGATACATTTGATCTCTTGACTGTAGACTTCCTCCTGTACTGCTTTAATGATGATGTGCAACGCTTGATCAGACTCCTCAACAGTGTATCCTGTTTTGCAGTGATGCCAGCCCTTACAAGGGCTGTTCTTCAAGGTCATGTTGAAAAGACGGGCTATGTGTTTGAGACGAATAATGGCCCGAGTTAGAGACTTCCAGGATGAGAACTTTGAGAATCGTTGAGAACCAAGCTGTTTGGATGTTGTTGTAGTACTCAAAGTGGACACCAGAGGGCGAATGTCTGGGTCTGAACCCGGGTCTACAAGCTCGTAGGTGCTCTCTGCAGCACTTGTCTCCGGTGTGTACAGAGATTTGGGTCCACTCAGCCAGTTTGTGTTGTTCAAATGGCCTGCAGCAACAGAACGTGTAGTGTGGTCTGCAGGGTTCTGCTCTGTTGACACGTAGTGCCATTGGTCTGGGTGAGAGGATCTTCGGATACGTAATACCCGGTTACTTACATATACATAAAAGCGCCTGACTTCATTAGAAATGTAGCCAAGGACTACCTTGCTGTCTGAGTGGAAGGTTGTAGCATCGAGCTGAAGGTCTAGTTCTGCCGAGATTAAGTCTGCTAACTCCACTCCAAGCACTGCGCAAAGTTCCAGTCTCGGAATTGTTTGTTCGGGACGAGGGGTCAGCTTGGCTTTGCCCATTACAAATCCCACATGGTTGTTTCCAGCAGAGTCAGTTACTTTTAAATATGCCACAGCGGCGATAGCTTTCGTGGATGCGTCAGAAAAGACACACAATTCCCGTCTGACAGCTGCTGTGGGTGAAGTTGGAGTGTAAGCTCTGGGAATAGAAAGCTGGGACAGATCTTTCAAAGATGATCTCCAAGATGTCCATGCTTCCTCCATTTCTTGGGGTAAAGGTGAGTCCCAGTCACCTTTCTCAGTTGTGAGTTCTCTCAGAATAGCCTTGCTTTGTATTGTGACCGGCGCTACAAACCCAAGAGGATCGTAGAGGCTGTTGATTGTGGACAAGACACCCCGTCGAGTGTAGGGTTTTATCTCATCAGAGACGCTGAAGTGGAAGCAGTCGGTCTGGAGGTCCCAATTGATTCCAAGACTACGCTGCATTGGCAGCGCATCTGCATTGAGGTCCAAGTCTTTAAGATCTTTTGCACGATCTTCGGCTGGGAAGGCCTCCATGACCTCTTTGTTGTTTGCTGCGATTTTGTGCAGTCTTAAGTTGGATTTGGAGAGAACATTCTGTGTCCTTTTCAGCAGGTTGACAGCAGCTTTGACTGTGGGCAGAGACTTCAACCCGTCGTCAACATAGAAGTTACGCATCACAAAACGTTGGACGTCAGGGTCGATGTGGAGCTCACTAATCTGAACAGACTGGTGCAGTCCATGAATCGCTACTGCAGGGGAAGGACTATTTCCAAAGACGTGGACCGTCATTCGATACTCCACAATGTCTTTGGAGGGGTCGTTATCTTGGAACCATAGAAAACGTAGGAAGTTCCTATCGTCTTCCCTTACTGAAAAACAATAGAACATCTGTTCTATGTCCGTTGTAAAGGCAATTGCTTCCTTTCTAAAGCGCATCAGTACACCGAGCAGTGTGTTGTTGAGATCAGGCCCAGTTAACAGCACGTCGTTGAGCGACACACCGTTGTACTGGGCGCTGGAATCGAAGACTACTCGTATTTGTTTTGGTTTTCTTGGATGGTACACACCAAATATTGGCAAGTACCACTGTTCTTCATCCTCACTGTGAGGAGGGGCTAACTCGGCGTGACCATTCTTGAACATCTTTTCCATAAAAATGAGAAAGTGGTCTCTCATTTCAGGCTTCCTATCAAAGTTGCGCCTGAGCGACTTGAGACGGTTTAAAGCTTGTGGCCTGTTATTGGGGAGCCGTTGACGTGGGCATTTAAAGGGTAATGGAGCTACCCAACTGTTGTTTGCATCTTTTGTTAGTCCTTCTTTCATTATTTTCATGAAGGAGATGTCCTGGATCGACGGAGCCACGTTGTTGTCGTCTTTGGTCTGCTTGAATATGTTATGTCCTAGGCTATCAACTTCACAATTTGATATCTCCTCAGGATGTGTTTGGAGGTGGTTTGTGACCTGGGTGTCACTGTATTTTTCCTTTACATTGAACACGTTAGGACACGGGTCAAAGAGTGTAGGACGTCCCTGTTCTGTGGTGTTCGTGAAGAAGGTGCTGACTGTCTGTGGTTTGTGAACGCGCCTAAACATACATTACCCACGATGACCCATCCCAGATCCAACTTCTGAGCATAAGGTAGGTTGTGTGGGCCATTGACCTGTTTGCGGACTTTATGGACTCTGATAATATCCCGACCTAAGAGAAGCATAATTGGGGCCTGTGGGTCGATATCTGGGATAAGGTGTGCAACTGACTTTAGGTGCGTGTGATGAAAAGCTGCATTGGGAGTTGGAATCTCATCTCTGTTATTTGGAATGTCATCACATTCTATGAGGCTGGGTAGTGGGATGCTGACGGTCCTATCCAAAGATTCCACGATGTAACCACTGGCTCGTCTTCCTGTCGCTTCCTTTACTCCAGCACACGTTTTCAATGAGTAAGGAGCACTTGGACTTTGGTCGTTGAAGACTTGAAGAACTGTGAACGAACTAGTGATCTGTTGCTCTGTTCGTCCAGAATCACGTACATCTTCACTGCTTTGTCAGCGTGGCCGACTGGATACACTTTCACAAGGGATACTTTAGAGCAGGATCGGTCCGTCACGTCTCCGCCACAGACATCTGTACATTTGATGGTGACATGGGGTTGTGAAGAGCTATCCTGCTCCCCGCCATGCTCTGAAGCGAGTCCGTGCCTTCAACCCAGGGTGCAGGTCCAGGGTGAAGCGCTGTGTGATGTCTTTCACTTTTGCATTCATAACATCGAAGATTAAATGTGCAGTTCCTTGCAATGTGTGACGATGAAGCACAGCATTTGAAACAGATGTTATTCTCTTTTAAGAATGTCTTACGGTCTTCGATGGGCTTTTCTCTGAATGTACGGCATTTGCGTAGAGGGTGAGGTTTTTTATGGATTGGACACAGTTTGTCACATTCATCGAATTTCGTTGGAGGTTCCCTAGAATCAAAGATGGCTTTTGGAAATATCTCTGTTTTGTGAACATAGACTTCTCGCTGTCTGTTTGGCTTCCAAGCTGTTTTTTCTGTCTTGGGAGACATGTCTGAGTGACAGACAAAGTTGAAACTTGGGTCATTTTTGACAATAGCTTCATTGCTAACGAAGTTTACGAGCAGGCAAATGGGGGATATGAAACGTGATATTGCCGCTTGTAGGATGACCCAACTGATGCCCACTTTTCCTGCAGACTGAAGGGGAGCTTCTGTACAATTGGGTTGACGCCTCTCGATGTATCAAGGAAAGAGAGGCCGGTAGGTCTCCTTCAGCTTTGGCTGACTCTAGTTCCATTAAAAGATCACTCAGCTTTGTTAGTTTAGAATAATCTCGGTTTGTTATTTTTGGAAAGGCGTCGATACGTTTGAACAAAGCATCTTCTATAACTTCTGCGGAGCCGTAAGATTGTTCAAGTCTGTCCCATATCATAGCCAAACCTGCTGCTGGATGATTTATGTGTATCGCTCTTATGTGCTCGACGCGTTCTGCTGACTCTTTGCCGAGCCACTTAAACAGGAGATCCATTTCCTCGCTTGGTGTCAGGTCTAAACCTCTAGTTGCGTTCTGAAAAGAACATTTCCAGGCTCTGTAGTTCTGAGGTGTGTCATTGAATTGAAGTAGGCCTGTTGCCACAAGCTCACGACGAGCAAAGTATCTCACAAAGTCGCTAATGTTGGAGTTGACATTATTGGTGTTTGAAAATGTGTCATAGGATTGAAGAGCAGGATGACCTTTGCCGTTTTGAGGTCCAAGACCCTGCTCAGGAGTGGCATTGTGGTTGTCAAACCGAACATTGCGTTCCTATCGACATTTTCATCTTCATAGATGTAAGGCTGCTGTGAGGTGAGGCGAGTTGGTTGAAAAGCTGCTTTGTGGCCATGCGTATGATGGGAAGCTATATTGGCTTGGGTTGGATGGAATGAGTTGGCTTCAGATTTAATAGATGTAGCTGGAGTTTCGTAGTTAGGACTTGGGTCTCTTTCTGTTACAACACAATCATCAAACAGCTGAGCTTCTGTGTTTAGTGATTTGGCTTGGTCATTCACATATTGGTCTATGCGTTGTGCAGCTTCCAAAGGACTGGAGTCCAAATTTAACATGGAATGTATTTCACAATTTGCATCTACCGCAGCTTCAAGGGCTTCGGCCTCAGCTACAGCTGCGGCTGTCTCTTTCTTGTAATTGAGCATTTCTAGTGAGGCTTCTAGCTTAGCTTTTCCTAGCTTTAGGTTCATTTCCTCTTCGGCGTAGGACATGCGTGCTTTTGCTGCCTCTGCTCTTGCTCTTGCCTTTGCTGCAGCAGACCCCATTGATGCTGCACTTGAGTGTGAAGCGGAACATGTAGCGCGGGACCGCGTCTTTAATGCACTTGCTTCCTCGGACATGGCGTTGTTTGGTGACGTACCTCTGTTTAGAAACCGCTGTGATGGTCACCCACTGGCTGCGTGTGATGACGTTGTTAGTTGCGTCTGTCAGCTGGCTGCGTTATCTTGCCCGCTAGAAAGCCGTTGTTTTACTGTGCTGCCCTCAGTATATGAACCATACAGCCATACAGTCATACACCTCGGCAGTTAGATAAACTCCTTCCCGACATCACGACTCTGAAGACTCTTGTCCGGCGTCCACAGGTTTAATAACGTAGAAAAGAGTAAAACTAAAAACACACAAAGAGCATAATGAATACAAATAAATGCTTTGTTAATGTATACACACAATGTAAATGTACTGGTACTTTGATTACAAATAAACATTAAGTTATAGCGGAGTAAACATTAACTATAATAACTCGATGTGCATAAGACTTCTGAAAACTAAACATTGTCACAAAAATAATCATCTGCAATTATGAGTAACAATAAAAACAAATCAATACATACCAACGATGCTATCAAAAGGCAGGATGTATACAGATTCAACTGGATTGTACAACTAACGGAAAACAGCGGCTCTGAGCCATGCTCTTGTTTACTTCCTGATACAAAACTAAAGCTGCCTGAAGTTTCAAGACATTTACTGTTTCAAAATAAAAGACTTTCAAAATAAACGCATCAACATGCTGGCTTTCAAAATAAAACGTATCAACATGCTGGTTTAATAATTGTAACAGAAAAGAGACATACAACCATTCACTCTCAGACCTATGGGCAATATAGAGATGAATTAACCTGACTGCAAGTCTTTGGACTGAGAGGAAGCTGAGGAACCCACACTGAGAACAAACTCCACACAATAGGACTGCCCTGACCGGGAATCGAACCCACAACCCTCTTACTGTGAGGTGACAGTGCTACCCACTACCCCAGCCCTGAAAGTGTGTTCACCTTGTGGAAAGAACCGATTTTCAGCTGGCCCATGCGCAAAGGGTAGTCCCCAATTAAACACATTAATTTTGAGTGGATATGCACACCATCTAACCTAAATAAATCTAATGAATGAAAGAATTCCTAAATTTTGTGTTACACCAATTAAATATAAATATCTTCATTTTATAATTGATTTATTTCAATGTATTAAACAATATTTAATTGAGTCACCTCTAAGAAGACTTGAATCGTTTTTGTGAGTGCTACCTAAATAAATCTAATAAATGAAAGTATTCCTACATTTTGTGTTACACCAATAAAATATAAATATCTTCGTTTTGTAATTGATTTATTTCAATGTTTTAAATAATATTTAATTGAGTTACCTCTAAGAAGGGCTTGAATTGTTTTTTTTTTAGTGTATACTATTCCAGTTTCTATTTGTTTGTCTGCTGTAGAATTCCCAGATGTGCCTTGTCTTTTGTCTTCTAGTTCAACCTGGTGTGTGCCGACCAGTGGAAACAGCCGATGGGCTCCCTGGTCTACTTCCTGGGAGGACTTACCGGATGCTTCATCTCTGGACAGATCTCTGACCGGTACGTCAGATGTGTGATGTGTTGCCAAAGTACGTCTGGTAGTTAGCTGAGGATACAATCCAGGAGGAGCAGGAGGAAGTGGGTAACAGTCTAGGAGGAGGTGGTAACAGTGCAGGAGGAGGTGGTAACAGTCCAGGAGGAGAGGTAACAGTCCAGGAGGAGGTGGGTTACAGTCCACGAGGAGGTGGTAACAGTCCAGGAGGAGGTGGGTTACAGTCCACGAGGAGGTGGGTTACAGTCCAGGAGTTGGGTAACAGTCCAAGAGGAGATAAGTAACAGTCCAGGAGGACGTGGTAACAGTCCAGGAGGAGGTGGGTTAGCAGCTTGGTTGGCCATCATCCTCCATCAGTGCGATCCTGCTCCTAAGTGATGTCTGGATGGAGGGTCCTGCTCCTAAGTGATGTCTGGATGGAGGATCCTGCTCCTAAGTAATGACTGGATGGAGGATCCTGCTCTTAAGTAATGTCTGGATGGAGGATCCTGCTCCTAAGACCGTTTCTCAATTCAAAGTACACGACTACAGACTTGTGTTCTTTTGGAGTCTGGACTCCGGAGTCTGGTCTCGGGAGCCCAGACTCCGGCGGACGGGAGAACGGGAGGACGGTCTTTCTGCGATTGGAACGGCTGCTTATTTGATGACGTCACCACATCAGCTGTTCTTGCTCCTGAGTTTATTCTAATTATTCAGTGTAAATTATTGTTTACAGTCGAATAAACAAAACAACCTAAAATGACATTCCTGACTCAACAACAGTAGTATTTATAAAAGGTCAACTTTCAGTAGTTTATTTTCTCCTCCGCTATTGTTTCCGGTTGCTGGTGAAATGCATTGTAGGATATATGCTGGCCAGAGTACGCACAAGTCTCCTGTGATGCATCCTGGGTAAAGTGGGAGGATCAAGTCACATCCGGGCATTTTAACCGTGCTTTGAGAGAAGCGAACTTTGAATTGGAACGTGTACCCGGGCTGAGACTGATGACGTTTCACGAGTCCACGAGGACACAAGTAGAGGAAAGGACACAAGTAGAGGAAAGGACGCACAAGTTTGCATATTGAGAAACGGCCTAAGTGAAGTCTGGATGGAGGATCCTGCTCCTAAGTGATGTCTGGATGGAGGGTCCTGCTCCTAAGTAATGTCTGGATGGAGGGTCCTGCTCCTAAGTAATGTCTGGATGGAGGATCCTGCTCCTAAGTGATGTCTGGATGGAGGGTCCTGCTCCTAAGTGATGTCTGGATGGAGGGTCCTGCTCCTAAGTGATGTCTGGATGGAGGATCCTGCTCCTAAGTGATGTCTGGATGGAGCAGCCTGCTGCTGCCGCTGTGGCTGACGCTCTGCTCTCGTGTGTTTGGTTCTGGAGGTTCGGCAGGAAGCCGGTCCTGTTCTTCTGCATCATCGGGACGAGCGTCTTCAGCATCGCGTTGGCCTTCGCTCCGTCCTGGCCCGTCTTCATCACGATCTTCTTCATCCTGGGCCTGGGTCAGCTCACCTCCTACATCACTGTGTTCGTACTGGGTAAGTCTTTTATGTGTTTTTGTGACTGTGTCATCACTCCACCCGTTGTGTGTTATCGTGATATTGTCCCGTTGTTGATCTCAATGAAGTTTCAGAACGGAACGAGACCACGGTGATACTGATGGGGGGCGCATTTGAAAAAAACCTTCTTCTGTAGAAGTTGTCTTTGTGTGCAGTCGAAGCCGATGCTTTTCACCTTTTTTTTTCTTGGTCAATTAAATTTTGTATTGGTTTAGTAATAAAAACATAAAAACAAGTACAACAATGTCAGACATAAACATATACATATACATATACACACATATACATACACATACTTACAAACAAACACATATACACATACATATATACCCCCCCCCCCACCCAAAAAAAAAGGAAAGCAACAGCAACAACAAAGAGCAACCCCAGCACCCCCTTCATGATCTTGTACTTGTCAGTGTGTTTACACCACCCTGCATCTATATTTGCATTTCCCTCAAAACCAAAATCTGACACCTGAGTATTTGACCCCTCCTCTAATTTGTAATAAAAGCCATCCGACGTGTCCATGCTTGGTCACTTTGGCTTGAACTGTTCTTCACCATGGCAACCAAACTTCCAAAAGCAGCCGTCTGATTATGAGTGTGAGCCGGTCTGTCCTGACACCTTTTCAACATTCCCTCCGCAGGCTCAGAGATCCTGATCGGTCCAATCAGACTCCTCTTCTCCAGCCTGTGCATGCCATGGTCCTACGTGTTCGGAGTGATGATGCTGCCCGCCACTGCCTACTTGGTCACTAGCTGGAGATACTTGTCTCTGGCTATGGCTGTGCCAGGACTGGCCTGCATCCCCCTCTGGTGGTAGGAGGACTTACTACACTACGAATATCAATCTGCATTTGATACTATGCAATTCATTTGCCTTCAGATAAAATAAAATATTGACATAGGAATAGGAATATAGGAATGATGTAATAATACTTTTATTTTTTTATATGGCACCTTTCTTTTCTGTATTTTGCATTTTCCACAAACAGATTAGTCCTTGACATTGAGAAATAAAGAAAAATGCATGTTTTTTTTTATTTTATTATTTAATAAAACATTTTATTTAAAGAAACAAAATGCATTGATGATGGCAGATGTGCATGTTCATGGAATTGAGTTGGTTTCCAGGTAAGTACAAAAATTAAATGAATTAACTTATCAGTAAGGTGAGTGGGATGAGTGCAGTTGTCCAGTTGATTGTTGTGCATTATCCCTCTAAAATAAACCATTAAATGACATAATGTTAGACCTTGGTGGACTTCCTTGTCCACAGATGCCTGAATCATCATGATCTTGAGTCTTTCTCACCAGAACATTTGCAATTATCTGTCCTCAAGGCTGATTCCGGAGTCGCCGCGCTGGCTGGTGTCTCGTGGCCGAATACAGGAAGCAGAATTCCTGCTGAGGTCAGCGGCTCTGCAGAACCGAGTGGAAGCTCCGCAGGTCATCTTCCTGTCCGCCAATGTAAGCGAGCTCGGCCTTGTTTCTCAAACTCCGGGACAACGGACGTCGTACTGGAGTTTCTGTTTTTTCACAGGTTGAAAAAGTACCAATTGAGAAGGAAGAGTCCGCCAGCTTTTTGGACCTGCTGAGGACGGCCAACATTCGACGTATGACACTTATCCTGTGGTTCATGTGGTGAGTTGAAGCACTTCTCCATCACAAGAATGAATGTACCTGAAGTTCCGGAGTATTTCCTCTTTCGTTGCTAGCTCTTGCTAGCACTACGAATAGTGAGACAACGCGTCTCGACAACTCGTTGATCATTCTCACGACTTTTACCGTGACAAAGTCTCGTTCTCTTGTTTGCAGGTTTTCTCTCAGTCTGAGTTACTTCGGATTGTCATTCAACACCTCGGGTCTTTCCGGCAACCCTTTCCTGAACTACTTCCTGTTGTCGGTGGTCGAGCTCCCGGCGTACGCCGCCACCTGGCTGGTGGTCCGCAGTCTTCCCCGCCGCCCGTCGTACGTCTCGTTCACCCTGCTGGGGGCGCTGGCGCTGCTCCTCATCCAGGTCACGCTGAACAGTGAGTGAGACCAAGCCCCCAGGAAGATCAGACAATGTGACATCACACGGTATACGTTTAGGTTAACCCACTTCCCAGCGCTAACACTTGAATAACCTTTGTTTAAATTATTATTGTCAACACATTAAAGCGACACTATGTAACTTTTCCCCTGTAGCGCCCCCTTCAGGTATTTAACGTCTGGCTCTCGAGCCATATATGGCTCTTCAGTCACGTGCCCTCCCAGCTGATCTCCCAGCTGGTCGATGCGTGCTACCAGCAGCCTCTCTCGGCAGCTGCAGCGAGCCGTTCAGCCGCGGCATGTCACTCTGTCTCTACACGTCGCGTAGTGGAGCAAATAAAAAGTCACCTGCGAGCGTGGACTGGCACTATAAGACGTTGCGTAAAGCTGCCAGACAGCAAGTTGAACTACTTCCGGCGGAAGTACCGGGTCGGTCCCAACCATCTTACATTCAGCAGTTTTCAGCCCCCAGACCCCCGATGGCAGTGGCGGAGGCGCAAATCAACATATTAAAAGTCATTGTAGCGGCACAATCTTTTTCAAGCTTTTATTTTAAGGTGGAAAAGTTACATAGTGGGGCTTTAATAGTCGAATCCTGAGTCATTACCTTTGCATTCGAGAATGCGGAAGGTTATGTTTTGATCGCTGTGTATTTATTTGTGTGTGTGTGTGCGTGTTATTCGCATAACTCAAAAGGTATTAAACCGAATTGCATGAAATTGGGTGGGATGATTGGTTATTATCCGGAGACCATTTTATTAGATTTTGGGATCGACCAGGTCAAAGGGCAAGGTCAAGGTCAACATCTTCCTTTTACCATTTGTATCCAATTGGCATGCAACTAATGCTAAAATGTGGCTGCGGCGAAAGTATGTGCTCTACCGAGTGCCGGTTCTAGTTTTATTTGCTTTGTCTGTAGATTGTATTTGTAATCTTATGTTTTTAGGTTTGTTCATAACATCAGCATCATTGGGACTACAGATGAAAAATAGCCTCTTGGCTAACTCTGGTACATTTCTGAAATGTTTTTATGATTAAACCCAGTGTTTCTGGGGTCCATCCACCTTCCGACCCGCCCACTGTGAGGGTCTGTGGTGTGGAGATATAACTCTAAGTGAAGCCAGCTGCCCACCGTCCATTGTTTTCCTTGCTGACCCAAATGAAATAAACTGGCAATTTATATTCATGTTTACAAAACCAATTAGGTTGCATGAGGTGCGTGGATCACGTTGTGCTCCCACCAACTGAAGAGGAGCTCTATAGCTGTGCTGAAGAAGTGGAACTTTAAATGTGTCCTTGGAGGCTGCTCACGTGATACAACGCTGACACATTGGGACTAAAAGTCTTCATCCCAGGCAAAAGTGTAATTAGGGATGTTGCTAACTTAACCTGTAATCCCACAAAATAATGCAGTTAGCTTTTTCTCTTTGATTTTGGGACTAACGCCAGGTTACTGCTGTAAATTATGTAGTAGGCTCGGTGTCCTCACAAGCTGGCGATGCATGTAAGAGGAGATAAACACGGGGTTTAGACTATTCCTGGCAATTTTGCTCTGGTGGTTTTGGAAAAGGCTAAAAAACAAGACGTCATCTTCCAACTTCTTTATACCAAATAACTCTCCCACTGCGCCTCGCACACGTTGAGAAAGACAACGCTCGGCCTCGCACGTCTCGAGGAGCGGCTTCATGGACGCTTACTTGCTTCACTAGTGTTTGATATCACCCAATCATCAGCTTACATTCCTCCTCCTCCTCCTCCTCCCTGCAGGTCAACCAGTTGTCACCCTGATCCTGGTGCTGGTGGGTAAATTTGGCATCCTGGGCGGCACCGCGTTGTTGTACGTGTTCACCGGTGAGCTGTCCCCCACGGTCATCAGGAACACAGCCATGTCCAGCGCCGCCATGTTCTCCAGAGCGGGAGCCTCTGTTTCTCCATACCTGCTGCAGCTGGGTGAGACCTCCCACTATATATACTCCATCCCTCACAGGACCAAGCGCCGGACACGGGGTGACAGGGCCTTCTCTATTTCTGCCCCCTCCCTCTGGAACTCTCTCCCCGAGACTCACAAATCAAAACCCGCCTATTCAAAAGTACTTTTAATTTGTGATGGTGTGCTTTCTATGCTCTTATTTGCTTTTATCGTTTGTTTGTATTGTAATTATTGTTATTTAATTTTTTGCATAGCTTTTAGGATATTTTAAATATGTGTTGTAAAGCGTCTTTGAGTATTTTGAAAAGCGCTATAGAAATTTAATGTATTATTATTATTATATATATATATATATATATATATATATATATATATATATATATATATATATATATATTCAATTCAATTCAGTTTATTTGTATAGCCCAGTTTCACAAATTACAAATTTGTCTCAGAGTGCTTTACAATCTGTACACATAGACATCCCTGACCCAAAACCTCACATCGGACCAGGAAAAACTCCCAAATAACCCTTCAGGGGGAAAAAAAGGGAAGAAACCTTCAGGAGAGAACAGAGGAGGATCCTCTCCAGGATGGACAGATGCAATAGATGTAATGTGTACAGAAGGACATATTTAGAGTTAAAATACATTCAAGGAATCTGACAGAGTTTATCAATAGTTCATATTTAGGCATATTCCACGATGGAGAGTTTGGAGACCTCCCAAGTGGAGGAGTGGGCGGAGTCCCAGCAGGGCAGTGGCACAGCTGGCGACAGGAACTCACGATCCAACCATCGAAGGTCCATCAGCAGATGGAATCTATGCCGTCTCATAGGGTCCGATGACCCCATGAGACGTGAAGTCAGAAGGACTCCGGGGAGAAAGCAGTTAGTCATGTGTGATGGAGAGATGAAGATTCATCCATAGGAGAAAGAAAAGAGGAGAGAGGTGCTCAGTGCATCCTAAACATCCCCAGCAGCTATAAGCCTATACCAGCATATCCAGGGGCTGGACCAGGGCAAACCTGATTCAGCCCTGACTATAAGCTCTGTCAAAGAGGAAAGTCTTCAGTCTACTCTTGAATGTGGTGACTGTGTCTGCCTCCCGGACTGAAGGTGGAAGCTGGTTCCATAAAAGAGGAGCTTGATAACTAAAGGCTCTGGCTCCCATTTTACATTTTAAGACTCTCGAACTACAAGTAGCCCGCATTTAGTGAGCGCAGCTCTCTGGTGGGCGATACGGTACTACAAGCTCTTTAAGATATGATGGTGCATCACCAATTAAGGCTTTGTAAGTTAAGAGAAGAATTTTAAAAGTGATTCTTGATTTTACAGGGAGCCAGTGCAGAGCAGCTAGTGCAGGAGTAATGTGATCTCTTTTCTTAGTTTTAGTGAGAATACGAGCTGCAGCATTCTGGATCAACTGGAGGGACCTAAGAGATTTATTAGTGCAGCCTGATAATAAGGAGTTGCAGTAATCCAGTCTCGAAGTAACGAACGCGTGAACCAATTTCTCTGCATCTTTTTGAGACAAGATGTGCCTGATTTTTTTAAATATTACGTAGATGGAAGAATGCAGTCCTTGAGATTTGCTTTATGTGGGAGTTAAAGGACAAGTCCCGATCAAAGATAACGCCGAGATTCTTTACAGTGGTGTTGGATGCTAGAGTAATGCCATCTACAGAAATCACATCACCAGATAATTGATCTCTGAGGTGCTCAGGGCCGAGTAGAATTACTTCGGTTTTGTCTGAGTTTAACATCAAGAAGTTGCCGGTCATCCATGTTTTTATGTCACTAAGACATGCTTGAATTTTAGTGAGTTGGTTAGTCTCCTCTGGTTTTATCGATAGATATAGTTGAGTATCATCTGCATAACAATGAAAGTTTATAGAGCGTTTCCTGATAATATTGCCCAAAGGAAGCATGTATAAGGTAAATAGAATTGGTCCAAGCACAGAACCTTGTGGAACTCCGTGACTAACGTTGGTGGTCATTGAGGCTTCATCGTTTACAAATACAAACTGAGATCGATCTGATAAATAGGATTTAAACCAACTTAGGGCGGTGCCTGAAATACCAATCGACTGCTCCAGTCTCTGTAATAGGATGTTATGGTCAATGGTGTCGAATGCAGCACTAAGGTCTAACAAGACCAGTACAGAGAGAAGTCCTTTATCTGCTGCCATTAAGAGGTCATTCATAATCTTCACCAGTGCTGTCTCTGTGCTGTGGTGTTTTCTAAATCCTGACTGAAACTCTTCAAATAAACTCTTCAAATATATATATATATATATATATATATATATATATATATATATATATATATATATATATATATATATATATATATATATATAAAAATGTATGATGACAAGATACGTGCCGTCAAAGTGGCGCTGCCAATAAAAGCTCAGGTTGTCGTTATGGATGGATTAAGAGGCAAAGGGCCCCTGGGCTCAGGCATATAAAGGGCCCCCACCTTCCAGTTTAAGAACAAGAGCCACTGTTCAAAGAAACATATTTTGGGTTATTTTCCATCTGTTTGTGGTCGTTTCGCGTCTCTATTTAGTCGTGTCGCCCTCCCCGTGGTAGTTTACCGTTAATCGTCCATGCAGGAGCAGTGAGGCGGCTCTCGGGACACTTTCAGTCCTGGCTTCCAGCCAGGTGTGGCCCTCGGTTGAGTAGAGGCTGAATGGAGGGATGTGTTGGACGTGTGTGAACTCACGGCGTGGTCTGCTTTGGTCTCCAGAGGTTTACTATCAGTTCCTGCCGTGGATCCTGGTGGGTTCTCTGTCGTTGC
Source organism: Liparis tanakae (assembly GCA_036178185.1). NCBI lineage: Eukaryota > Metazoa > Chordata > Actinopteri > Perciformes > Liparidae > Liparis > Liparis tanakae. The sequence continues at coordinate 10,627,437 of CM070107.1, forward strand.
TCAGCGTCGTGTTCTGCGTCTTCCTGCCGGAGACCTTCCGACAGCCGCTGCCCGACACCATCCAGCAGATGGCGGTCCCACCGCGGTCAGTCTGACGCACACAGCCCACCATTATGAGGGTGGATCTTTGTTTATTGTGTATTTTATTTTATGCAGTCAATCAAATCAAATACAGAACAATATTATTCTACATAATATACAAAAGAGAAAGACTGAAAAGGTATAGGTAGAAGCAAAACATGCCTTTAAATTCCTATCCTGAATTAAAATCAAATAAATCAGAAAATGTATATATCTAAAAAAAAAAACATTAAAAAACAATATATATATATATATATATATATATATATATCTATATAGATATATATATATATATATATATCTATATATATATATATATACATACATCTGCATACACATATACACACACGCACATACATACAGACATACTTCCACATATATCAATGTGGATCTATGAAATGAAGCCGCAGAAACTATTTGAATACTAGTCTACACAACAGAAAATAAGAAGATTTAATGACTAATGATATAATGCTGTTTAACAGTTCACTCTATATAAAAGTCAAGAGACATAATAAATAACAGAGCATTTTAAATATGGTCTTTTTCCGCATTATTTAGTCAGTTTTGATCTTGTTTTGACATTACATTTACCATATTAAACTACGCATCTATATGAAAATGTGTTAAGGAATCTAGACCAAGGTGTGTGTTTTAAAGCAACAACTTGTCAAGGGAGTGAAGCAAACCATTGTAAATGTGACGATTGAAGAGTGCATCTCTCCTCCTCTGGCTTCCAGGCTCAGGTGGCCGTGGGCCTCCACGCCTCCTCCAAAGGAAGACGGGAAATCAGCCGAAGAGCTGCCGACTCCGCGTCAGGTCGTCTGCACGACTCGCCTGTGAGACTCGAACGGATGGAACAAAACAGATCAGCCTCCCAAACCTGTTGGAGAACACGGTGCTCTACTCTAAAAACACACAAGGCCCATTCTAGAGCGTCTGTCTCGTCTATCCTCTGCCACTGGAGGCACACGGCGGTGCAACACGGCAGACTCGGTGCAGAGGCCCCACTTTATATGTTGTTATAAGTGACTCATTCAAAGCAATACAAAAGAAACACGATAATTCTTATAGTTATGGGTTGTGATAGAAGTAATAAAAACATATTTATTAATTTATTCCTCCATTTCTTCTAATGAATAACCCTACATCCTCCACAATGTTCCTTTATGATCAGCACAACTTTAAAATGGACGTTTAAAATCACACGGCGGTTCACTTCACTTGCCTTAGATATAGTTGACTATGAATCCAGTGATGCTTTGAAACATTGCTGCACTGAACATGACATGAACGTGACAATCATTCTCTGCATAGGTATGAAGGTGGAATGTAATATGGAACACAAAGTGACTTTAAGGTTAGTTTGAATGTGTGTGTGTCAGTAGTTGGCCTATGTTGCTCACGTAGGTGTCAGCAGCAGAAATGTCCAATTAGAAGATTCAGACAGGTAATATTTACTGGACTTTTAAGTTTAGTATATAATTAATGTATTGTTTGGTTTCTACGACTACGATGAAGACACATTTGCTATGTATAGGCTATATATTTAGTGTAATAAATCAAAAGAGTGATTACAAACCTCTGTATTCATTATTTCATTCATGTATTGTTCATTTACTTGATGGTTTTATTGATGTAGTGCATAGTGTTTTCATTTGAACATAAATCTTGTACTGGAAGTCGGATATGGCAGGTTTCTAAGGGTACCTGAACTTCTCAGTGGTCTGGATGAGATGGGGCGTGGCCTGTCTGGGTGTGGCCCCGCCCCAGAAACATGGTTCTGGATCATAAATCTCTGGGGTTTCACCGGAAACCATCCAAAATAAAATATAATATAATATAAAATAAAATATTTTATATATATATATATTTAATATTTAATATTTAATTATAATATATATAATATAATTAAATATGAAATATTATATATATATATATATATATATATATATATATATATATATATATATATATATATATATGCATAACATACTGTAGTGAACTTGGGGACACAACATTGGCTGTTCATGTATTTATGTTTCTAAATATATTTAGACTTTTCTTCAAGTACGATAATCAGGTCAAGCCAATAACTTTAGTAACAGTTTGACTTTATTTTCAAAGACTACTATGGCCAATAAAGACCGCTTTATCAGAATCAGAATCAGAATCAGAATCGTTTTTTTATTTGCCAAGTAAGTTTGCACAAACAAGGAATTTTTCTTGGTAAAGTGACTCAGTGTTACATAGATTTTACTTTACAACACAAAACAAGACAAAACATGACATTTAGTGTGACTATTTACGTTTAGTATGTTTATATGGTTTGTTAAACAGAAACCATGCATGTCAATAATTTATATTTTGTCCGTGGTCTCTGGACATATGTTACAAATGCACTCAAAGATATATGATTGGAATTATAATTATTATAGAGATACTTTGTTATATAATTCCTTTATTCCACTGAACTGCATGGACAATAATTGATAGATTCAGAACAGAAGCATAGAGTATGTAACATAGATAAACCAGTCTGGCACAATAAAAGCAAAAGCCACAATAAAATAAGTCTTGTTGGTCCAAGTTTAAACATAACACATTTGAATGCATATACGATCACTTAAAATGTTAAAATGTTAAAAATAGTTCACCAAACGTTATGGATTGAAATAAGTAACACATACATATATGTATACAGTAAGTAAAACAAAACAAAATTGTAAATGTATTAAAGACATAATCGAAAAATGTGTTAACAAATATAAATATGTATAAGACTAAAATTGAAAAAATGCCCATTAGATAATACGCTTGATATTCCGTCCTCAAGCTTCTCTATAGAAAACCTGTTCTTCTGCGGCTCCTCCAGGCTTTTACTTTGAAGGTTGCGTTACCGGAAGTCCTCCTCCTCGATTGGGCTTCACTGCGGCTGCGCAGACCCGCGAGCTCCACCGCCTGCTCCCTGTGTGCTCCACTGTTGTTCAAAGCTACCGGAGAGCCGAACGGGGTCTTCGGCGTTTAACGAGAAACATGTTTTAAAATCCGCTGACGAACCAGACCAGAGAAGGAAGTGGAGGAGGAGAGTAGGAGAGGAGGAGGAGAGGAAGATCTGCAGGAGAGACACGGGAGGAGAAGGAGAGGAGGACGGGGAGAAGGAGAAAAAACCGGGGACAGGATAATGCTGCAGATTTAACTGAGCGGTAAGAATCAATCAATACTTGCTGATCGATCCCGGAGTTGTCGATAACGCGCGCGCGGACGAGGCTGCGGCGAGGGGGGCGTCGGAGCCGCGGCAGCCGCAGCCCGCAGCGGCTGAATGTAGGTCATTGTGTCTGCGAGCCGAGCCGAACCGAGCCGAGGCAAACCGAGCCGTGCCGGGCTGTCCTGCTGCTGCAGCCAGGCCGCAGGCAGGCAGGCAGCTGAGGAGGAGGAGGAGGTGGATGATGAGGATGAAGATGAACCCCTGCTGCAAAGCTGGTGCTGCAGTAACCAGACTCATTTATTAACACTGATAATACGACAGATGGGGCTATTAATAACACTTGTATTACATCATTTAGTTTATTAACAGCATAAAAGCAAACACAATATAGTTTAAATGTGTATATATTCAAGGCCCTGAGAACTAAGTGTCTTGGTTGCAATTATTGATCGATAATAAATAATATTCATCCCCTAAACAGGACGAGGGTTAGGGTGAGTCGACTCTGATCATATCATCTAGTCATATTAGCAAACAATATAATGGATGCACACATGAGGGCCTCAGATATAACTTTACTTAAATAAAAGCTGAGATAAAGAGAAAAGGCAGTGATTATGGCAAATTATATCAAGTCCAGTAGTCAGAAACGTTGAAATGCTAGTTATGGCGTAACATAGTGTAACTACTCTATTTATACAAGTACATGCTATAACGTGAAGTAAAAGTAGAAACAATGTAATAAAACGGGGTGATATTGATAGTTAAATGCATGTGTATTATCCAAGTGTCCCAACTTATAACCTGTGAATGATCTGGGCAGAGTGATTATTATTAATAATCAGTAAAGGCAATTATAAACAACACATGCAGCTTCAAATTGAAAGATTTCTATATTTTACATTAAATATATATATTTCTGTGAGCTCAGCTTGAAGACTGGAACACATCCACCAACCGACGGATAAGAAACCAGAACATAACCAGTGTCTGCACGATGGAACAATGGAAACAATAGACACTTAAGCCAGTAAAGTGCAGAGGGGGTAGAAACGGACGGCAAACCAACATCTGAAATGACAGCAACTCGGATTATTGTCTTCATTAGTTTAATGCTTTGTTTTGTGAAGTCGGGAAAACAAGCCGAGCCGTACGCTGAGCATGTGGACTAGTGTCCTTCACATGTGGACTAGTGTCCTTCACATGTAGACTAGTGTCCTTCACATGTGGACTAGTGTCTTTCACATGTGGGCTAGTGTCTGAGCATGTGGACTACTGTCCTTCACATGTAGACTAGTGTCCTTCACATGTGGACTTGTGTCTGAGATTGTGGACTAGTGTCTTTCACATGTGGACTAGTGTCTGAGCATGCGCGACCAGTACATTTGCAGATTTGTTGTTGTTGTTGTTATTAAAGATTTTTGTTGCTGACAAATTTGTTCTATACCTCAGCCCACTATAGTTAGCGGTAATGCCCGAATGACTGGTTTGCTAACCGACATTAACTCCAGAAGAAGAAGAAAGGAGCCAAAAACAGAAGAAGAAGAAGAAGAAGAAGAAGAAGAAGAAGAAGAAGGCTGGCCTGTGTGTGAGGGGGGGGGGGAGCACGGCTATAGGCTAATGTGTGAGAAGAGGTGGGTTTTGGGGGTTATCGCGCAAACCCAAAGATTCTCCATAGCGGTGTCTCTGTAAACAATGGACCATGGCGAAGCGACTGTCAGTTCGTACTTTCTTTCTCAACCTCACGATGTAGAGAAGACAAATCTCCAGAATGAGTCCCACTCAGATCGTGAGGAAACGGTCGTGGCGAAAAAAGGCAGGAAATTCAGCTTTCGCAATGAGTGGCACACATCGTATTTCTCACGCTGATAAAAACTCGGCTTTTAAATGTTTTAATGTGCCGCAGCGCGCAAACATGAGCTGGCCGCGCTGCTCTCACCGTGGAGAAATCAAGCGCTCCCTGGAGTTCTGCTGTGAGGAGCCACTTATCAGCCAATCAAAAAGAAGAACTGGGCTCCACAATAACCCATCAGAAAACAAACGTATCTGTTGTATCTGGGTACGATTTAATCCAGCAAACAAATACAATAAAGCATCAAGGAATTGCGTGCGGCTGATATCTTAAAGTTTCGTTCTGGGGGGGGCGGGGGACTCGTGGACTAGATACTGAGATTGTGGACTCGTGCCTTACAGGAGGACAAATTGCAGGAACTTAAAAGTGTCTCTACTTCCTGTAAATGTCACAATAAAGTTGAACTGAATATTTATAACTTGAAGTCTCTTTTCATTCGTTCTCCTCCAGATGTCCAGCGTTACCATGGAAGCGACCGCCATGCTCCCCATCCTGAAGAAGAAACTGGCCTTTCTCTCAGGTACAAACACACACACACACACACACACACACACACACACACACACACACACGCATGAGGACTCTGTAATCTCCGTTGACTCGCCCCTCGCTCAGTAATCCCCTGACCTGTCTCTCTCCAGGGGGTAAAGACCGGCGCAGCGGTCTGATCCTGACCATCCCGCTCAGCTCGGACCAGACCAGCATGGAGGAGCTCAGCACCACGCTGGACTACCTGCTCAGCATCCCCAGGTACGCCCAGGGTCACGCGGGGTCCCTGTGTCTCTGTGGGTCCAGCGGTCCAGCTGTCCTCTAAGGGGCTTAGAGGATGATTCCTCTTCATTACGTCTCTCCCGGCCCGATGCCTCAGAGCCTCAGAGCCTGATGATGAGATGATCTTCTCCTTCTAACAGCTGTAGAGATCTAAACTCTCTGTTCCCATCCGGAGCACACGTTACAAGACTTGTTTGTTCAGTCGCACAAGTCTCCGTCAAACATGTTGTTGGCAGCTTGACGAGTGATTCATCCCCCTCTTCTCATCCCGGCCGTGAAGACGCCTCCGACTCGTTTTCACTTGTCCGGAATTTATTTCCTCCGCAACAAACGACACTGTTAGAAACTCCTGAAGGTCAAAGTGGGCTTCACTAAAAACAGGAAAACACGGAAACAAGGCAGCCCCCTCTACACACTGCACACTACACACTGCACACTACACACTGCACACTACACACTGCACACTGCACACTGCACACTACACACTGCACACTACACACTGCACACTGCACACTACACACTGCACACTACACACTACACACTGCACACTGCACACTGCACACTGCACACTACACACTGCACACTACACACTGCACACTGCACACTGCACACTACACACTGCACACTACACACTACACTGCACATGACACACTGCACACTACACACTACACACTACACACTGCACACTGCACACTACACACTACACACTACACTGCACATGACACACTGCACACTACACACTACACTGCACAGCGGATGCAGTGGATGCATCAGTGTGTGACATTGAAATGTAAACATTTCAATAATAACATCTGGGTGACAGTGATATATTTTTTATTTTTGTTTCCCCGGTTGTGACTTGACTTGCCTCAAATAGTAAATGTCTCTCTCTCTCTCTCCCTCCCTCCCTCCCTCTCTCTTCTCTATCTCTCTCTCCCCCCTCCCCCCCCCTCTCCTCTCTATCCCTCTCCCTCTCCCTCCCCCCTCTCTCTCTCTCTCTCTCTCAGTCAGAAGTGTAAGGCTCGGGGTTTCACCGTCATCGTGGACGGACGTAAGTCTCAGTGGAACATCGTGAAGACTGTGGTGCTGATGCTGCAGGTACAGACACCTGTTATGGACCCCCCCCTCCCTCATGTATAACTTCATGACTTTAAGCCGGTCCTGACGCCTCCTCCTTCCGGCTCCGTTTCAGAACGTGATTCCGGCCGAGGTGTCTCTGGTCTGCGTGGTGAAGCCGGATGAATTCTGGGACAAGAAGGTGACGCACTTCTGCTTCTGGAAGGAGAAAGACCGGCTGGGCTTCGAGGTGAGTCCTCCCAGAGCGAGTCCTCCCAGAGCGAGTCCTCACAGAGCGTGTCCCTCACAGAGCGAGTCCTCCCAGAGCGAGTCCTCCCAGAGCGAGTCCTCCCAGAGCGAGTCCTCCCAGAGCGAGTCCTCACAGAGCGTGTCCCTCACAGAGCGTGTCCCTCACAGAGCGTGTCCCTCACAGAGCGAGTCCCTCACAGAGCGTGTCCCTCACAGAGCGAGTCCTCACAGAGCGTGTCCCTCACAGAGCGTGTCCCTCACAGAGCGAGTCCCTCACAGAGCGTGTCCCTCACAGAGCGAGTCCTCACAGAGCGAGTCCTCCCAGAGCGAGTCCTCCCAGAGCGAGTCCCTCCCAGAGCGTGTCCCTCACAGAGCGAGTCCTCACAGAGCGAGTCCCTCACAGAGCGAGTCCTCCCAGAGCGTGTCCCTCACAGAGCGAGTCCTCACAGAGCGAGTCCTCCCAGAGCGAGTCCCTCACAGAGCGAGTCCCTCCCAGAGCGAGTCCCTCACAGAGCGAGTCCTCCCAGAGCGAGTCCTCCCAGAGCGAGTCCCTCACAGAGCGAGTCCCTCCCAGAGCGAGTCCCTCCCAGAGCGAGTCCCTCACAGAGCGAGTCCCTCACAGAGCGAGTCCTCCGGTCCTCTGCGGTCCTGACCTGACCTTTGGTGTTGCAGATGTACAGTGAGTCATTAAATAAAAAGCAAGAGGGACCGACTGTCATTTTGTAGACTCTAAAGACGCCGCCGTCGGCCCTCGGGTCGCTTTGGTCCAGATTTAAACGTCGCAGCAGCTTTTGGGTGGATGACCGGTTGGTGTTGTTTTTAACCCTCCTGCTACCTTCAGATGGGCTAACATCTTTCCCCCTGGAGGTCAGCTGGATTGCAGCTATTTAAACCTCCAGAACATTATTCTAGTTCCAATGAGTTCCCGTGTGTAAGCGTCAGGTACGTAAGGTGTGTGTGTTGGTACCTAAATAGCCCTTAAATACAATAGTGTGTAGAAGGCTGCTGGGTCAACTCTACATGTTGGCGAATGGGGTCAAATTGACCCCAAAGGTAACAGGAGGGCGAAGGACGTACGAGGAAGTGAACCGGCGTGTTGTTCGGTTCTCTTTGGCTGAATCCAGGTGCATTCTGGGGACCGTTTCCCACCGATGTTTCCCTGCACTGTTCGGCTCATATATCGTCTATAGGAAGTGGACGTAGGCGTCGACGCGTCACTCGTTGGTTTCTGGACTGCCGGTTTGAAGTTTGGCAACAAGTGAATGGAAATGATCACGTCTGGACTGAAGGACCCGTCAGTCACCTTGTAGCCCCGCCCCCAAAACATATTCGTATAAATGGAGCATAACGTACAAATTAATCATGTTGTCTTGAAGAGGACTTGAAGCTAGAGATTGAGACAATATTTACTGAGGGAATAAATCAAGTGGAGTCATTTTCGTAGATTTCTATACAACCAGAGAAATCTCCCCCTGCTGGTCATTAGAGAAACTGCACCGAGAGGCTCTTCAGCACTGGCTTCACTTCTAAGAACCGGAGCTTGTCGCCTGGCTTGGCTGTGTTTTGATTCCCCACTCCATTCCCCAGTTGTTGAGAAGTATTATGCCCCCCCCCCTTCTGAACCAGAAGAACCAGTGTGAAAAAACCCCGGTTTTATCAAGCTTTTGAGATAACCTCAGAGACAAAGAGTCTCTGTGTTATTTTGGTCTAAAAGTACACACACACACACACACACACACACACACACACACACACACGGAGCCAGTTCTGATAACCTTGAGCTTCATTCCCGCTCGCTGCCGGAAACCTGAGAAAACTTGTCGTGGTTTTGGGCCCGCCTCCTCCTCCTCCACCTCCTCCTCCTCCTCCTCCTCCTCCTCCTCCATCATCATTACGACGGGCGGGTTTACCGGTAGAGATCGGTCGTCGCCGTGACCCAAATTTCTCTGCAGTCGGTGTTGGCTTTGTAGCTGTTGCCACGGTAACCGGGACCAAATTTGGTGGGCGTGCGGCAACTTGTAAAACTGCTCCTCTTAATAAACGTTTAGCGCGTCTCAAAAGATGCTGCGACTTTAGCAGAGAGTTTAATGTTGGGTTTGTTAAACACATCTGTTGTTCATTTAAAGGACACACACACACACACACACACACACACACACACACACACAGCTGCTGGAAGCGATATTCCGGTGACGGTTTTGAAATGTGACTCATCTAAACTATGGAGAGTGTGTGTACACCACAGTGGTGTGTGTGTGTGTGTGTCGTACAGCTGCTCTCGAGCCTGACCTGTCGTTTTGAATAAACACACACACACACACACACACACACACACACACACACACACACACACACACACACACACACTCACACCGAGCAGAGTCCTATTTCTCCGACAGCATCTGCTGCAGCGACAGCAGGGAGAGCGGCTCGCTGCCGGCTGTCTGGCGCTCCACGTGAGTCAGAGAGGCCGGGGAGCCAGTGGGCAGAAAATAGTGAAAATCACAATTACCCATGAATAAATCCGGAGAAATGAGTCCCGGAAAACCTGGAAACGATTCTGTGTTCTTTTTGCGGTGCCAGTTACCGCGTCTCAAAGTATTTAGTGAGCTCCGCCCTCCTGATCTGATCCCCGAGCCTTCGTTAAATGAAAGTCTGTGTCCCGTCAGGTGATCCTGGTGTCGGCCAATAAGCTGACGCGTTACATCGAGCCCTGCCAGCTGACGGACGACTTCGGGGGGAGTCTGGACTACGACCACAACGACTGGCTCAACAAGAGGCTGGTGGGTGGCGTGTTTTTTTTTCTTCGACCTCGAGTCGGTTTCTCCACGCGCCGGACGCGGTCGGTTGGGGATTTGAACGTGACGCTTTTTCGTTCGCCGGCAGGTTTTCGAGAAGTTCACACGGGAGTCGACGTCGCTGCTGAACGAGCTGACGGTCATCAACGAGGGGGAGAAGGGACAAGGCCTGGACAAGGAGAAGTACGCGCACACACACACACACACACACACACACACACACACACACACACACACACACACACACACACACACACACACACACACACACACACACACACATACACACATACACACACAGCGCTCGAGGCGAAGGTGTACCCAGCTGGGTGACGCTCTGTCTCCCTGTCCTCTGCAGGTCGGCTGACTGCGGCCTGCTGCCCTCCATGGACCCCGAGACGGTCCTCCAGACCGGTAACGATCGCCTCCTTCGTCAGACGCGTTGGCGTTTGTTTACTAAATACGATTTAGACTCCGTCCATCGGCGGAGGATTTATCCCCTTTTTTGCACTCCTCACTAAGTGGTTCCGCGTGAGAGTTCACGCGACCGATGTTTATCCCTCTGAACCCAGGAACCCGCCCGCAGAAAGGAAAAGCATGTTTACTTGGGGATTTGCCAAAATTACAGCGTTAATCATAGCCAGAAGCTGTAAACTCCTAGCGTCAGAGTTCAGTCTTCCCGACGGTCCTTGAATGCACCGCACCCTGTGTGACAAAACGCTTCTCTTGGTGAAACCGAAACGAAGCGTGAAAACATATTTAGCTCATTTAAAGACCCCCCCCCCCCACACACACACACACACCTCCCCCCTTCCCCCTATAAGCCTTTCTTTTGGCTGCTGGACGCGGTAGAGGTTGTGACGATGTGGAGTTGCTCAACATACTCAAATTTGGTCAAAATGCGTTCTCCAAGAGGGAAAAAGTCCCTGAGGTTCAGAAGAGATTTAAAGTGGGCCTGGATCTGTGACGATGTAAACGGAGAGGAGGAGGAGGAGGAGGAGGAGGAGGAGCGGTGGATGAACGCCGCCGTCGCTCCCTGCACCGAGCGCCTGTGTCCGCGGGCGAGGAGAAGGAGGTCTTTGTCTGCGGCGCCTCCTCCTCCTCCTCCTCTCGCTGCAGCGTGTACACACACACTGACGCGCTATTGTCTCACATGTGCAACTGACTTTGGAATCTAACCCCCCCCCACCTCTCTATCTCTCTGTCTGTCTGTCTGTCTGCCTGCCTGTCTGTCTGTCTGTCTGTCTGCCTGTATGTCTGTCTGTCTGTCTGTCTGCAGGTCATGAGCTGCTGTCGGAGCTGCAGCAGCGGCGTTTCAACGGCTCCGAGGGAGGAGGAGGTCAGGGAGGTGAGGAAGCAGCCGTCAGTCATCCAGGTGTCACCGTGTTAGTCTAGAGGGATGGAGGGATGGAGGGGGGGAGGGGGGGAGGGATGGAGGAATGGAGGGAGGAATGGAGGGAGGGAGGGAGGGAGGGATGGATGGAGGGAGGGAGGGAGGGAGGGATGGATGCCTTGTGTATCTGCGTCGCTCCACCGCAGAGCGACACGATGGTCTTGGGCTGTAACCCCTCCCCCTCTCCTGGGCCGTAACCCCTCCCCCTCCTCTGACCTCCAGGCCCGGCCTGGTGTCCCATGGAGGAGGAGCTGCTGGCCCAGCCTCAGGTGATGAAGCTGCTGGACTCGCTCAGGGAGCAGTACACCAGGTACCAGGAGCTCTGCAGGCAGCGGAACAAGCGCACCCAGCTGGACGAGATCCACGCCAAGGTCATGCAGGTAACGAGCGCAGCTGGGCTCCCCGCCTCCGTCTATAGACCACGCCTCGGCCAGAGTCTCGCCGTTTTTTTTGTGTAAACCCTGTGTGTGACTCATGATCGTCACTCTGCTTCTCTGCAAAGTGCAGTGAGATTCTTTTATTATCCAGTTTTGACCTTGTGACCCTGGGCAACGGTATCAGTGAGCAGCGCTCCTGTGGGAGGAGCCTCCCCCGTGGTTACTGGGGCTGATGGGTAACGCCGCTGTCTGGGAGACGAGCCCGGGGGGGAGATGGGAACCAAACCATGTCGGTCGCTAGCCTGGAGGATTAGAGGTTGGCTGGGGAGGCGGGAGGATGGCCTACTTCTGGATCGAAGTGTGTGTGTGTGTGTGTGTGTGTGTGTGTGTGTGTGTGTGTGTGTGTGTGTGTGTGTGTGTGTGTGTGTGTGTGTGTGTGTGTGTGTGTGTGTGTGTGTGTGTGTGTGTGTGTGTGTGTGTGCGGCATCGCTGACCTGATGAATACAATTACATCATGATGCTGCTGACACATCTGGAGGATGGTTCTCTGTGTGGCGCGGTGGTGAACGGCGCTTCCTGCCTCCAACTTAATGACTTAATTACCCACATTTCGTGAATTCAGTTATAATTTCATCCGGTATATGTTTTAATTGCAGTTGATTTCACGCTTTTTTTAATTACAGTTGGCTCTACTGGAAACATATTAATGTATTTGTAGAAAACTGCAAAATTATAGATTAGATAGAATAGATTTATCCACAGTTGATCTCTGAGTAGAGGCAGGGCGCCCCCTGCTGGTCACTCTGCTGCACTGCGGCTCAGACACTCAACAACCAATAGACACGCAGATCATAATGTATTTAATGACTGTTGAGTGAATTCTCACGGCTGCTTCAGCCCTGGTTTCCCTGGAGGGCGGACCCTAAGTGTGCGCTGTGTGTCCTCCTCTTCCTCTTCCTCTCAGGTGGTCACCTGGCTGCAGGGTCCGGGCTCAGAGCTGCTGAAGACGCAGCATGCGATCGGGGACTCGACGCGAGCGGCTCAGGCCCTGCAGCAGAAACACGAAGAGATCGAGAGCCAGCACAGCGTAAGGCAACACACACACACACACACACACACACACACACACACACACACACACACACACACACACAGCATGTGTAAAGCTTATTGATGGTTCAGATTTTGGGATCAATGCAGATCTGAGTTTTTTTATTTTTCTCAAATCAATCTTCTCAACTTGAGTCTAAATGAACGTGTCTCTTAACGTGTCAAACTCCTCTTGAAAACTGTGTGTGTGTTGGTGCAGGAGTGGTTCGCGGTGTACGTGGAGTTGAACCAGCAGATCGCCGCCCTGCTCGGCGCCGGGGAAGAGGAGGAGGTGGCGGAGCTGAAGGCGCTGCAGCAGCAGCTGAGCGATGTCTGCTACCAGCAGGCGGCGCAGCTGGAGGGCCGGCAGCACGTCCTGCTGGCGGCGCAGGGCTTCCACAGCAGCACGCAGGAGGTACACACACACACACACACACACACACACACACACACACACACACACAGGACACTGCAGCCACACTCGTCCGTATGTTGGCTTTTCATGGGATTTAGTCGCACAAAAATATCTCATCGCTTTTGGTGTGAACGCACCTTTTCGAGTCCTGGAAGTCCCCCGGTCCTGACCGGTTCTGACCGGTTCCGACCCGCCGTGTGTTGCAGCTGTCCCAGCAGCTGGACGGCCTGCTCGGCATGCTCTGCGCCGACGTGGCTCCGGCCGACGGCGCCTCCATCCAACAGAACCTCAAGCTGCTGGAGGAGAAGCTGCAGATAGTCGGTCGGTGCTCCTCCTCCTCCTCCTTCTCCTCCTCCTCCTCCTCCTCCTCCTCCCTCTGACGCCACGATGTGTTTCATTTTGTCTTTCTTTCAAACGTTGTCGGTCCGTTAACCGCGCGCCTCCATCTGTCCGCCCAGAGGCGGGTCTCGCCGCGCTGCGCCAGAAGGGCGGGCTGCTGATGGAGCAGATGAGCACCGTGCCGCCGCCGCCGTGGCCGCCGGAGGAGGCGGAGCACAGTCCGGCCGGGGAGCAGCGGGACAGCGCCCAGCACGTGGAGACCATGATGGAGGAGCTGCAGCTCCGCAAGCAGAGGTAGCTCCTCCTCCTCCTCCTCCTCCTCCTCCTCCTCCTCCTCCTCCTCCTCCTCCTCCTCTTCTTGTTCTTCTTTCTTGTTCTTCTTCCTCTTCCTGTTCTAGTTCTTCTACTTCTTCTTGTTCTTCTTCTAATTATTTCTTCTTCTTCTTGTTCTTCTTCTAATTATTTCTTCTTCTTCTTGTTCTTCTTCTAATTATTTCTTCTTCTTCTTGTTCTTCTTCTAATTATTTCTTCTTGTTCTTGTTCTTCTGCAACTCGTGGGCTGGGGGGCAACACTTAGCCAGGATACCAACGGTGTGTCTGTGTGTTTTTAGAAAGTATCGAGTATTTTGCTATAGCGGCACGTTACACTATTAGGTAGGATATGTGAATGGTGTGTGTGTGTGTGTGTGTGCGCGTGTGTGTGTGTGTCGTAGGTGTGAGGACATGGTGGACGTGAGGAGGCTGAAGATGCTTCAGATGGTCCAACTGTTCAAATGTGAAGAAGATGCTTTACAGGTAGGACAACACCAACACACAACAGTACTTCCTGTGTTGATGAGATAGCACATGTATACATGTGTGTGTATATGTGTGTGTGTGTCCAGTCAGTGGAGTGGCTCGGCGAGCTGTTGGACGCCTTGTTGAAGACCCACGTCAGACTAGGGGACGACTCTCAGGAGACAGGGACCATGTTGGACAAACACAGGAAGTTTGTGGACGTCGCTCAGGTGAGACGCTAATAATAAACCAATAATAAACCAATAATGAACCAATAGTAAACAAATAATAAGCCATTAATAGATATTTATAAATCAGTAATAAACCAAAAATAAACTAGTAATAAACCAATAATAAACTAGTAAAAAACTAATAATTAACGAATAGTGAACGAATAATAAACCATTAATAATCATCAATAATCCAATAATAAACCATTAATAATCAACGAATAGTAAACTATTAATAAACCTGTAATAAACCAATAATAATCTAATAAAAAAAACAATAATAAACCAATAATAAACCAATAATTATCCCAGAATAAACATGAACTCTTAAGAGTCCGGGGGGAAGAAAGGGATGGATGGATGACGGTCTTTCTCTCCGTCTGTCCCTCCGCTCAGAGCACGTACGACTACGGCCGCCAGCTGCTGCAGGCCACCGTGGTTCTGTGCCAGTCGCTGCGCTGCACCACGCGCTCCTCCGGGGACACGCTGCCGCGCCTCAACCGCCTCTGGAAGCAGTTCAGCGTCAGCGGGGAGGAGCGGCAGCACCGGCTGGAGCTGGCCCTGGACTTCCACGCCGCCGGAGAGAGGGTGAGACGGGGGGAGAGACGGGGGGGAGGAGGAGGAGGAGGAGGAGGAGAGAGAGACAGACAGACGGGGAGGAGAGACCATAACGTGTTTGTTCCTCTCCTTCAGGTGTTGCTTCAGGAATGTGCTGACTCAGAGTCTCTGGACGAGGTTGACTCCTCCGGGAAAACTCTGCTGGACAGACTGACCCTCCCTGTTATCTTCCCTGATGGGTGAGGACACTAGCACTCACTCACTCACTTCCTTACTCTCTCACTCACTCACTTCCTTATTCTCTTACTCACTCACTCACTCACTTCCTTATTCTCTTACTCACTCACTTACTCCCTTCCTCCCTCCTGCTCCCTCCCGCTGAGTGTGTTGTGTTCCCTGGGTTTCTAGAGCGTTGTAACTGTTGCTCAAAGCGTCTTTCCACCCTAAGAAACGGCGCCGGCTGTTTCCTCCCGACCAGAAACCCGCCTAACTCCATAACTCCGTGTCTCTCCAGGACCGAGCAGTACTTCGGGAGCCCCAGCGACACGGCGGCGGCGGCGGAGGCCGTCAGGGAGCGCCTCCTGCTGGTGGAGGAGCGGCGGCTGCAGCTGCAGGAGGCGGAGCTGCATGACGACGAGGACGAGGAGGGGGAGGAAGAGGAAGAGGAAGCAAGGGCGCTCGACGGGAAAGAGGCGCGGCTGGACGTAATCGGCGAGGAGCTGAGCGAGAAAGAGGAGGAGGAGGAGGAAGAAAAGGAGGGGGGGCGGCAGGATGAAGACTTGGAGAGGGCCACGCAGGACTGCTAGTGGGCGTGAACCTCGAGCGTGGGCGTCGGCCTCGGCGGGCCGGCCGATGAACTTCCTCCGGGGGGAAACGCTGCGGCCGTCGCTTCCGTCTCCCGGCGGTTCGTTCCCGCTGCTGCTATTTCTCTCTCCGTTAAGACTACATTTCCCAGCAGCCTCTCCTTCCCGAAAGACGGGGAGACACACGTTGGAGCTGAGAGCCCCGGGAACGACGGCGCCTCTCGACCGCCGTCCAGGTGAAGCGCCTCATCTTCACGTCTCTGGATGCCGACGACGGACCGGCTGTAAAATAATGTTCGGCTGAGACTAGTTGACGCCGCCTCCCTTTTTTCTCCCAGCATGCATCTTGTCTACCAGAGTGGGTGGAACTAACATGGTCACCACGGTTTCCGTCCTCTCTCCTCTCACTTTTCTAGCTTCTTCGCCCCCTTTTTTGTATTCCCCCCCTCCGCCTGACGGCGGATGAAGTTGTTGGCCTGAACGGGAGGGGCGGAGTCTCAGCATATCAGGTGATGTGGGGGAGACACGGAACTCTCCGGGCTGAATCCCACGAGCCATTAAGCGGAGGAGCTTGCGGAGACGACCACGAGGCCCAAAGAGCTCGGCCCGCCTAATACGAGATTACGGTTTTACCTCAGAGATGAAAATACAAATGTAATATTACATTTAGAGCTTTGCTTTATTGAGTTCATCCTGCAGAAAATATTTAGATTTATGGTGAACACTCATTTGAACTTGATCTCTGAAAAGGTCTCTGGGACTTGTGACATTCGTGTTTCCATGACGACCATCTCGCCGCCTTTGACGTCCCGCTTTCCCCCGATCCAGACATCAGCATAAGAACAGTTCTCTTTTCTATTTATTTTCCAAACAACTTGTGGGTATTTCTTGACCGACTGTAAGCGTCGCCGCTCCGTAATATATATATGACATCATCCTCCAAATAAAGAAGCTTTTTAAAGACGTCAACGTGTTTTAATTTATATTATTGGTCTAAAGTAACTCACTCACAAAAACAACTACCGTACATGTTTTCAAATAAACTTTATTTAAAAAAATGCATTGCCACATTCACACCAACAGGAATATTGTAATGTAACATTATCTGCTCCTTAAATCCTCCTGTTACCTTCAACTGTACAACCATCTTTTATTCATTTGAGGAAGTTATAATTCACATTGTTTCCCCAAGTTTAAATTAGTCAGGTTTTAAGTGTCCAAAACACTTAAATATGTATTTAAATACCAGATGTATCTGTATTACATTGAAACCATCTGGTATTCAAATACATCCAGAATAAAAGATGTATTTGTATGGTGTTTAATTGATTATTTAAGTGCAGTGTTTCATTACAACATTTGGAATGAAAAATAAAAGGTATGTTATCAAGAATAGTATCATTTGAGCCCAAGAAGAAAACAAAAGAAAAAAAATGAAGGATTTTATAGGTAACTTGATGGTAGTTGCCGACCCGCTTGTGCCATGCATCCCATAATGAGCTCGCAACTAGGTCAGAACTAAGTCTCTCCAACTGCACTGCTCTACAGTTATGGTTACATTAGGGCCCTAAAGCTTTTCAAAGATTATAAAATTGCACATTTGAATGACCTCAATATCATCCCAAACTATTTTTTTTTTATTAAAATTGTAAATATTTCTTGTGTACAGCTAAAAAAGCCTGGGGTCAAATTGAGCCCAAAGAACACCGACGTTGACCCAGTTGTCTCCATTAAAATAGGAAGTCATGAAATACATAAAGCAAAACAAATGTCAATTTAGAGACGGTAAAAATGAATGGGCTCAAATTGACACCAAAGATAACAGGAGGGTTACATATTACATCATTACACGTGTAGCCTTTATACAAGTCATTTGTAGTCGCTTCAAAACAGCCGCCACTAGAGGGCGCCGTTTACCCACATACACAGTCAACGTGAATATATGAGATTATGTCAAGTCCTTTCAAAGTCAGTACCATTCACCTGTGGTTGATACACGTAATTACACGTTGACGAAAGAATGTGGAGAAAAACAGCGATGTTGAGGAGTTAATTCGCCATCCAGGAGCAGAGCGGTCGGCGTGGCGTCGACGGAGCGGCGGTCGCCCGCTCGGCGCCGGGGGCTTCAAAGTGTCCGTGAGCCGCGCGGGTCAGTGCCGGTTCTCCTTGTCAAAAAGGTCTTTGGCCTCGTTGATCTTAGCGGCCAGGTACGGCGACCCACCTGCAGAGATACACACACACACACACACAAACACGGGTCTGATTCCAGAATCGCTCTTTTAACTCAACCCGAGTTCAGACTCCTCCCACTCAGCTTTTTATGTAAAGACACAACTCTAAAGACATGTATGGGCAAATATTTTTATGATGTGCAGCACGGTGGCTCAGTGGTTAGCACTGTCGCCTCACAGCAAGAAGGTCCTGGGTTCGAATCCCGGTCCGCCCGGTAGTCCCAGGTCCTTTCTGTGTGGAGTTTGCATGTTCTCCCCGTGCCTGCGTGGGTTTCCTCCGGGTACTCCGGTTTCCCCCACCATCATAAAGACATGCACACAGCTTTCAACCCGGTTCGTATGGATGTGAATGAATGTTGGTGGTGGTCGGGACGGCCGTAGGCGCAGATTGGCTGCCTCGCTTCCGTCAGTCTGCCCCAGGGCAGCTTTGGCTACTGATGTAGCTCACCACCACCGGGATGACTGTGTGTGTGTATGACTGGACTCTGGACTCTGTAAGCGACTTTGGGTACTTAGAAAAGCGCTATCGAAATCATTATTATTATAATCCAATTAAAGCAGGAATACTTTTTAGCCCATCTGGGTCACATCAGCATCATCTCTTAAAGCCCCACTGTGTAACTTTTCCACCTTAAAATAACAGCTTGAAAAAGATTGTGCCGCTACAATGACTTTTAATATGTTGATTTGCGCCTCCGCCACTGCCATCGGGGGTCTGGGGGCTGAAAACTGCTGAATGTAAGATGGTTGGTAACGACCCGGTACTTCCGCCGGAAGTAGTTCAACTTGCTGTCTGGCAGCTTTACGCAACGTCTTATAGTGCCAGTCCACGCTCGCAGGTGACTTTTTATTTGCTCCACTACGCGACTCGTAGAGACGGAGTGACATGCCGCGGCTGAACGGCTCGCTGCAGCTGCCGAGAGAGGCTGCTGGTAGCACGCATCGACCAGCTGTGAGATCAGCTGGGAGGGCACGTGACTGAAGAGCCATATATGGCTCGAGAGCCAGACGTTAAATACCTGAAGGGGGCGCTACAGGGGAAAAGTTACATAGTGTCGCTTTAAAGGGCCGGTGTAACTAAAACACGGTATAAACTACTCCAAGAACATATTGTTAAATAACTCTTTGCATTTGATTATTTTTTATACGAGTAGAAATATTGTCCGCATGAAGGTTTCTATAATATTATGACACAAATCTACACTACACCTGGGCTGATATATACTTTGTAAATTACGATACTGTCCAAAAACGAAAAATAAAAAATAATTTAAAAAAAACAACACAAATCTATATAATTTGAAACCTCCAAAATAAAAAGCACAGGATATAAAAAGGCGATCGTGTGTCTTTCAAGCCAGCAGGGGCTGCATAAAATGACGTGGTGGGCCGCATTCGGCCCGCGGGCCTCGTGTTTGGCACCTGTGGGTTAGACCATTTCAACCCCAGACCAGATCTCGCCTTTCCACGTGCAAAGGCTCCACCGAAAAAGAGTTCAGAGTCTGAGCTCACCCTTATCTGGATGGTTCAGGACCATGATCTTCCGGTGGGCCTCGCGTACCTTGGCCTTGGTGCTGACTGGGCTGGAGAAAGAAAAAATAAGAAGAATGTGAGCAATGATCCCGTTCTTCTTCTCAGTTTCCAGAGAACATCCAAGAAACCACAACACATTCACTCGTTACCTGATCCCGAGAACGAGGCTGGCCTCTCGTTTGGACATCTTCTGCTCAAAACCACCTTTGTAATACGACGAGAACGCCTGTAGATAGAGGAGGATCAATAGCCGGAGTTTAACTCTGTATATTCTTTTCTGAGGAATGAGCACAACAGAAAAAAGACACGGAATAGGTCTGGATACTGATGAAACAATGACTCACGGACGAGGGCATCTTCCTGACGGTCTCGGTGAAGACCTGACCGAGAGGCTTCCACAGCTGGAACGCGTAGCGGCCTGCGGGGCGACGGGAGAACGGATTAACAAACAAACGACTCGCAGAAAGACGGACCGAGCATCAAACTGTTCTTACCCGCGAGACCCGCAGCGGCCGCGCAGAGACCGACCGCGATCAGAGTCCCTCCCTGTGGAGAAAACAAAGAGTCGAGAAGTTACTACACCGGGTCGGACAAGTCACGCGGAGGAGAGAGAGTAGCGAGGCCGGCCGCTGCATCGCACAACCTGCACGACTGATCTGACTGTTAGTCAGATTCTCAGCATCTCTTTGACGCATTTACCCTCTACAATGATGAACCCTATGTACACACTTTACTTTGTTTCGCCCTGTATATTTAGTATTAGTATTTAGTTTTGTGTTTTATAATTATTTGTATTAATGCTCTGATGTGCTAAATGTCCCCACTGTGGGACGAATAAAGGAATATATCATGTGTGTGTGTGTGTGTGTGTGTGTGTGTGTGTGTGTGTGTGTGTGTGTGTGTGTGTGGCTAATGTCGGGTTAAATGGCAGAACGGAGGGGATAAGAGAGTAACATTTGGATTGTGTACGCCTGCTGCGATATCCAAACAGAAATACAACTAGTTATATTAATTTCATAATTAGTATTACTGCGAGTAAGTTGTCTTAAAAGATAAAAATAAACAAGTTTAAAGAGAAAACGCCACTAAGTTACCCACTGCTAGGGGCTAGAGCTCAGCTAGCTAACGCTAGTTAGTTGGCTCGTTAGTTAACACCTGGCGCTACTGCGACCGCCGGTGTTCCGGTTTAAGAAGCGACCGTGTTAACTGGTGACTTTGAACCGAAAGCGTCCGTTGGTGTCGCAGTTATACAGCTGTTGATAATAGGGAGAGAACACGTATAGCTGCCCTCGTGAACATCGCATTGCTAAATGTATAGACTAGAGTATACGGTGTATTA
This sequence comes from Liparis tanakae, assembly GCA_036178185.1. NCBI lineage: Eukaryota > Metazoa > Chordata > Actinopteri > Perciformes > Liparidae > Liparis > Liparis tanakae. The sequence continues at coordinate 10,648,536 of CM070107.1, forward strand.
TTACGTGTATGAGAGGGTTTGACCCCGTTTAACACCATTAAAAACCAAACGGTATTCACGAGGACGGCTAACTTATATTGGAACGGCCGTCGTAACTATGGCAACAACAGACGCGTTCTGTTCAAAGTCGCCAGTTAACACGGTCGCTTCTTAAACCGGAACACCGGAACGTGTTACATCAGCGGTCATTGAGGTTAGCTCACGCGACTCGCACGTTAGCAGCTATGAAAACAGTAGTTCGATTTAGTTTCGTTCCCACGCAGCGGGAGAGATGATACTTGCCAGCCGTCTGTCGATGTCCGCATCGCTCCTGCGGGATGATTGAGGTGAAAACTCCGCATCTCGCATATATTCTCCTCTACCGGCACTCGCCATGTTGCCTCAGCGACGAAATATCAAAGTCACGTGATTCAACCGTATCCACATCCGGTTTACGTTTTTTCAAAATAAAGCCCAGCGACGGAAAGTCGAAGCGCTCAGCAACTTCCTTGTCTAGTATCGAGCGTCTTTCATCCACTCTCTGGGTGTATTTGCATCTACCTGTTTGGATTTTGAATTTGCACATTAAAACAAAGTCATATCTAATATGACTGGCGTCCTCCAGACATGTGTGTCCAGTTGATCCAGAATGCTGCAGCTCGTATTCTCACTAAAACTAAGAAAAGAGATCACATTACTCCTGCACTAGCTGCTCTGCACTGGCTCCCTGTAAAATCAAGAATCACTTTTAAAATTCTTCTCTTAACTTACAAAGCTTAATTGGTGATGCACCATCATATCTTAAAGAGCTTGTAGTACCGTATCGCCCCACCAGAGAGCTGCGCTCACTAAATGCGGGGCTACTTGTAGTTCCGAGAGTCTTAAAATGTAAAATGGGAGCCAGAGCCTTTAGTTATCAAGCTCCTCTTTTATGGAACCAGCTTCCACCTTCAGTCCGGGAGGCAGACACAGTCACCACATTCAAGAGTAGACTGAAGACTTTCCTCTTGACAGAGCTTATAGTCAGGGCTGAATCAGGTTTGCCCTGGTCCAGCCCCTGGATATGCTGGTATAGGCTTATAGCTGCTGGGGATGTTTAGGATGCACTGAGCACCTCTCTCCTCTTTCTTTCTCCTATGGATGAATCTTCATCTCTCCATCACACATGACTAACTCTGCTTTCTCCCGAGTCCTTCTGACTTCACGTCTCATGGGGTCATCGGACCCTATGAGACGGCATAGATTCCATCTGCTGATGGACCATCGATGGTTGGATCGTGAGTTCCTGTCGCCAGCTGTGCCACTGCCCTGCTGGGACTCCGCCCACTCTCCACTTGGGAGGTCTCCAAACTCTCCATCGTGGAATATGCCTAAATATGAACTATTGATAAACTCTGTCAGATTCCTTGAATGTATTTTAACTCTAAATATGTCCTTCTGTACACATTACATCTATTGCATCTGTCCATCCTGGAGAGGGATCCTCCTCTGTTGCTCTCCTGAAGGTTTCTTCCCTTTTTTCCCCCCTGAAGGGTTATTTGGGAGTTTTTCCTGGTCCGATGTGAGGTTTTGGGTCAGGGATGTCTATGTGTACAGATTGTAAAGCACTCTGAGACAAATTTGTAATTTGTGAAACTGGGCTATACAAATAAACTGAATTGAATTGAATTGTTCCCCCGAAGAGAAAGTTGGTTTATTCTTATTAAGCAGCGTTCAGTTAGCACCTAGTCACAGTACCACCTGTATTTGGATTTAAGTGTGACAAATCAATGACTGAGGTATGGTATACTGCCATCTAGTGGCAGAAAGGTGAAATGAGAATGAGATGAAAATATAAATATGATAACAGCAACTCTGCCCAGACACATTACTGTGATTAATCTATATTATTAACTGTGTTGCATTAAACAATACAACGATTAAGTGACACGTTTATTCTTGCTGTGTACATATATACATGAATATTAAACTTCCTGTATTCACTATACTGTCGCTAACATATCCAGGTAAATGTATTTATTATTTATATTGATTAATTAATGTTATTCTAACGTTACACTGCTATGTGTTTGCATTATAGAACACTGTAAATACGAATATATATCACTGGCTTTTATTTTGACTTTTATTTTAAGCACTTTCGTTTTTGGTTTCAGACAGATATATATATATATGCACACAATTGAAAATAAAATAATCATACACATATAATTGTATATATATTGTGTACAAAATAAAAACATATATATTGTTTATAAATATTTAGATTATATATAAATATATATGAATAATAAATATGTTATATATATATATATATATTTGTGTATATATGTGTATGTATATATATATATATATATATATATACATATATATATATATATACTTATATTACACATGTAATTGCAAACAATTCGGTCAAAGGTAAAAAGATACAACTTTAGTTGTTAAAGTTTAATTAAAATATCAAGTTATGAATCTTAACCTTCATTCAAACTGATTTAACGTTATCTGTTATCTGCATTTGCCCAATTTCTAATATTTAAGAAATTAAATATTATGGTATTGCAATTTTTTTATTTTGTGTTGCCACTTGCTGATATAAAGAAAATTGGAAACTTTAAAAAGCAACAATAATAAAGGCAAACTAATTGTGAGGAATGTAATCGAACATCACTCGTGTCTGAAACCCCCCAAAAGATGCATCGGCGAGGTGCTGAAGAAGTGCTCGCCATTGACAAGTAGTAATCCAAAACTCATTACATCTGCACCCTCTTGTCACCGAGTCTAATGCGTCAAGTCCTGCACCTTTTCTTACGGCCAAGTCTCCAAGCTCCACTTCATCAGCATCACGCTAATCCTCTTAAGATGTGTCTCAGCCCGTCTCCTCCACTGCGTATGGAGATTTTAATAAGCAGGTGCCACAGCAGAAGAAGAAGATATGAGTTCATGATAGGACCCTAACAATGGAAAGTGGGAGAACTTATCTTATTACATTTAAAAAAAATCTTTTAGGATTTTAATTGTTATTCACAACCTTTAAATTGAAAAGCTAACAAATTGGTATTTTCTCAATTAATGTGTTAATAAAACTGTGATTTGACTACATGAAGGAGCTATTTAGTCCCAAAGCAGCCATTGAGCATCGTCTATTTTGTCTGCCTGCCTTACCATAAAGGCAAAATGTACACGTATAGTGCAGCCCATGGAGGGTGGGCCCCCATAGAGAGAGAGAGAGAGAGAGAGAGAGAGAGAGAGAGAGAGAGAGAGAGAGAGAGAATGCAGTCTTTTTAGTGATTCAGAAAACCACCGCCAAAAATACACCGGTGCTCAAACTAGAATACACACTTGTTGGTGATTTAGAGACTTGGACTCCATTTAACTCAGAGGGTCCGAACTCTGTGGACCACCCAGACCAACGTCAGCCGTGAGCAGGTCACATGACCCGTCAAAATGAGACGCTTTAAGAGTTTCATGTAATGAAAGATGAATGGGAAACAAAAACATGTTCAACTAAAATTGATTTGCATTCAATCAAATGACCACATCCCAACCTGGTTTCATATACATATACATATATATATATATATATATATATATATACACACATTTATATATATATATATACATATATATATATATATATATAATACAAATTAAATTATAAAGAAAATGAAAAAAGTATCTCCAGTGTGTATGAAGTGCAGACAGCGATGAGTAGAATCCCACAGCAGCCGTGACCAGAGTCATCTTCTGAGCACATTGTTTGCTCTGTTCCCAGGAGTCGTGCTCCTGGAGCCGCTGCCCCCCCGCTGCCCTCCAGCCCACTCCACGGGCCGGCAGAGATAGACAAACACGACCCGGGGTCCCGTCAATTTGTCTGGACAAATGTGGGGATTTGGGGCGCCGGCCGAGCGAGGGGACCAGTGCTAATTGTTTGTGTGCCGAGCGACTCCCCTCAATCCCCTGGTCTCTCGAGTCACTCCATTCACCCTGGGCCTTTGTCCGGGAGTAACTTGAACCTGACACATCGGACCAGGGAAAGTGGAATTCCCCCCCCCCCCCCCCACCCCATTGTCCAGGCACACAATGCAATAACGTGATTGTTTTTCCCTTTTCTCTCTCGATGTAGACTTTTGTCACCCTCAGTCGTGGTTTCTGTCCTGAGCGGGGAGCAGATGGGGGGTGTGTGGATGTGGCCCTCTCATGCCTCCACCCTCCATCCCCCCTGGTCAACAATAAGCTGAGGTGCATGTGGCTGGAGCCAGGCGTCACCCCCGGGGCCCTCGTCCACCGCCGGGCCCCTCGGCGCTCCCCTCGGCATGCCGATCAGAGGATTAGGCCCCCGGAGGCGGCGTCGAGTCGAGAGCACGGGAGGAGGAAAGGCATGCGGGGAAGATGAGGTGCACGTCGGGTTCCCCCCCCCCCTTCACCAGTAGTAGCCTGTCAGCACTCCACCTTTGCACGGGAGGAAAAATCAATAATAGAGAATTTCTTTTTTTAATCATTATTACAATTGTCTTTTCATTCATGTGGGGAAAAATTTGTAGACAGTCTCATCTCTTCTCTTTTTGCTTCTCCTTCAAGGGAAACCTCAAAAACAGAAATGATCAAATATACTGTCATTAGGTAAATAAAACCCAGCATCCATCATAATCCATCGAAATCCAGACTGGTTGCTGTCCTGGCTCCTGATTGGTGGAACGAGCTCCCCGCTGACATCAGGACAGCAGGAAGTTTCTACGTCTTCACCGGAGACTAAAAACACATTTTTAGACTATACCTGGATTAAAACACAGATTATCACTTCAGTGGCTCTTAAATAGCTCTTATTGTGGTACTTTTGTAGTTCGAATATCTTCGACTCAGCTAACGCCGTTTCACTGGTCAGCTGACATAGAACCGAGTAGTATTATTTCTAAATCAGTATATTTACTTGTATTTCACTCTAATCATAATGAAAAAGATTTTAAAAAAAGAAACATGTAACTGTGGACCTTCTTTTATGCTCTTTTCACATTTCATTTGCTTGCACAGGTCTATCAGATTCACCAAAACACCAAAAGTATCCACATAATCATAAATTATTCCCCCAAATTGCCTCAGGCTCTAATTTCAAAACTCACCCATGCATAAAAAGATCACTGAGGCAATTTGTGGGAATAATGTATGATCATGTGCAGACTTTTGGTGTTTTGGTGAATCTGATTGGGTAGACCTGTGCAACAAATGAAATGTGGAAAGAGCATATAACAGTTACACAGTTAAATCAGTCTTTTTTATCTTTTTCATTATGAATAGAGTGAAATACAAGTAAATATACTGATTAAGAAACAATACTACTCGGTTGCCATGGTTCCTTTCACTCTTTTCAGACCGTTTTTTTTAGCCTGCACTCACAGAACTACAGTGTTTTGTCCCCCGGTCGACGGCGGCGGCGCTTTGGCCGTGTGGCTGGGTTCCAAATAATGTTCCACGCAGGAGAATGAAGTCTCATTGTGACGTAAACGCTCCTTCGCTGAGCGGTAGGAACACAGTCGGACTCCTCCGGAGCCTCAGCGGTCCACGCAGCCTCACTATCCTCTCCAAAAAAAAATCATGACTTCCTAAAAGTATCCTCAACTCCTCAAAATGTCTTCACAATCTCAGAATGTCCCGTCACTTTCCAAACGTCTTCATTTTCTAAAGAATATGTTCATCAGGCTCCAATTTAAATGAGCACAAGAGCATATCGTTACTTTCTGAAACTTTATTGACTTTTTCTTCGCAATGTCCTCACCTGGTAGAACAGGTTTTCAAATAAAACCTAAATTAGACGGGAAAAAAATCTCTCTTTTCAGAAATGTCCTCAGTCCCTGTGAGAGGGTTGTTAGAGATGCTCCGCCCACAGCCAGCAGCTCATTCAGGCCTCTTGTGTCTCCGGTCCTGCCCGGCGATCAGAAGGCAGGTGGTCAGCGGCTCAGACTGTTCTTCCTTCACGTGAAGCCAAGGACGTGTGGCCCCACACACACACACACACACACACACACACACACACACACACACACACACACACACACACACACACACACACACACACACACACACACACACACACACACACACACACACACACACACACTGGAAACCTTGTTGAACTCAGCGAGGGGCTGCCGGCTGCTCACCAAGAAGCTCCTGTGAGTTAAAAAGAGAAGAAGCAGGACAATAAGACGTGAAACCGAGTCTGAGCTGTTGACGTGTGCAAACTGCGGACCACGAGGTGGATATGGATCCACATACGTCTTAAAATCTCCCTTTTTATTCTTCATTTCGGTTGTTCCTCATACATTAAATCGGCCTTTCCAAAGGCCAACGTGGTGTGACCTTTGACCTCTTCTGTGATTGCTCAGATATGGCTCTGATGAAGAGAATGCTGTTTGACAAAAGCTTAATAACATTCTGTTTGGGGCTTTCCATAAGTGGAATGTTGTAGTTTAGAGCGTTACCACG